>JARYHS010010721.1:0-250016 GCA_031002005.1 Vandiemenella viatica | reverse complement strand
TAAGCAGTAAAAAAAAAGAAAAAAAGACGAAACTGAACTACCAGCAAGAGTATCCAGGTAATGGTAGTGATGATGACAATGGCTTTGACGTGGTAACGTATTTGGGACTACATATTGCCTAAATTATTAACGAAATTGTCATGGTAATGATGGGGTAACTTTCATTGTTTTCATTCCCTACGACTGATTCACCGAGTGCGACATTACTTTATCGATCTTATATATAAAGATGAATGTATGTTGTTTGTTTGTTTGTTTGTTTATTATTTGTTGTTTGTTTGTTCTTCATACAAATCCACAGTTTTCATCCGATCTCGATGAAACTTTGCACACTTATCCTTTGAAACAAGGAGAAAAATACTGTCTACATTTGGTTGAAAAATTATCTGTATAAATAACACATGTTGTGTCATAACTTCGAAATACGGCGATAGACAGACACGTTGGATGTGAACGTCTCCAGACAGTGTTTCCGTGTAGTGAATTGGCAGCTCAGTGGCACAGTTCGCATCGAGCCGCCGTCGCGTGCGGATGCTCGATACTTCCTCAAGCTAGGTTCAGTGAGTGTATCAGTGAAAACTTAGCTTGTGGTTTACGATAGTGAAAATGGAATCGACGATACGGAAGAATACACTGAAATTTGCGTTCGACGCGAAGGAGACAAGACCACGTGCATATGACTTTCCATGAATGGCTGTATGAAAAAATTCAACTTGACAGACGCAGATGTATACAGAATCCAAATGGACTTCTTGACTTATGCAGTATACGTTAAAATGACAAATGACAACTTGTGCAATACTATCGTAGAGAAAACTGGAGGGAAAGCCGACTACCAGAACCCAGATGGAACCGTAAGTACCGTATATATAAGCCACGCAGGGCTGGGGCTACGATCAGTAAGAGTTTTTAATGTACCATTTGAAATTAGTAATGCTAGTGTAACGGCAGCAATCCGAAACTATGGTGAAATAATAACGGCGACCGACGAAAAATGGAGCCCTAAGTTCAGATTCCAAGCAAACAACGGCATACGGTGTGTGAAAATTGATTTAAAAAAACATATACCTTCCTATATAATGATACAGGGTTCAAAGCATTAATAATATATGAGGGACAACCGCGCACATGCTCTGTTTGCAATGAACCAGGACATCTAAGATCTGAGTGTACAAAACGGCGACCATTACAACTTCCAAGAGTAAAATTGTCAACATCAGAAAACTATAACAGCAAATGATACAATCGCGGAAGCGAGTAAGGAAAGTAGCAATACAGCGTCTTATGCAGAAGCCACGGCACAAGTCAACAGTGTAAACATAGGCCACACTGTAACATCAGCATGTGAACCACACACAGAAACGTTGGAAAACACGGAAAACATGGAGATCGATGTAGAGGACAACTCGGAACAGCACGGCGGTAAACAGGAGACACAAGCCGAAAAATCTGGACAAGAATAAGAAGAAAATGAAGAACAAGAACCGGAACAGAAATTACATGAAAAAGAAATAGAAGAAGAGAGTATCCCAGAACACTGTCATACACAATAGAAACATTTACAAATAAAACAACTCACCAGGCAGAAGAAGATTCCGAAACAAAACAACGGATTGAAATGCACAGCTCAACGATCAATAACAAAGCCGAGAAAGAAATAAGCGAGAAGAGAATAACAAGACAATCTAGCAGAAGTGCAAATAAGGATGGTGCCAATACCGCAAGTCAATACATAGCAAAAAAACGCCGAGCTCTCAGTGAACGACTCGAAAACAACGGCAAACCAGTAAAAAGAATAGCAGAGAAAGTAGAACGAACAACAAATAACGCCAAATCAAGACAAGAAGAAGAAACAACCAAAGCGAGAATTGAAGGACAAGACACACCAAAATACGTAAACGATCAGAAGATAAGAGAAGAAGATAAACCAAAACTCCTCAGTAAAGACAGCTGGTACGAGAAGTAATGGAGGGATCTGATGAGACGTAAAATAACCAATGACAAGCAATCAAAGTTTATAGCATTGCAACTATAAATATGAACAGAGGTAATTACGCCATTCAAAATAAAATGCCTAGCGGATTATATTAAACAAAACAGTATTGACATCGCAATGTTACAAGAAGTGAGTTTTTACCGAACTAAACATCCCTGGATACGATGGAATAATCAACTACTCCAAAGAAACCAACACGGGAACGGCCCTCGTGATTAGAGAGGGAATTGAGACGGTTAGTACAGAAACATTAACAAACGGCAGGGCCATTGCAACTACAATAAATAACACGCGAATAATCAATGTTTACGCCCCCTCTGGCAATAATAATCGAGCCCAAAGAGCATACTTCTACAAAACAGAGCTACCCTATCTCCTGCGAAATACTACAGGTGCAATAATAATGAGAGGTGACTTTAATTGTGTACTAAGCCAAAAAGATCAAACCCCAAATTTCAATGGTTGCAGGGAGCTGACTAACCTCATTCGAGGGATGGACTTTCACGACGCATGGGAATGCATTCACGGAAATGCCAAAGCCTACACATATGTCTCAAACAACTCGGCAAGCCGACTCGACAGGATCTACGTAACGGAGACTCTACGAACCAAAACAACCAGTGCAAACATTTTTCCTCTAAGCTTTTCAGATCACAACAGTATGCAATGTACTGTCAACATGTAGAGGCAGCCAGTTAGCAGAGGCAAAAGGATTCTGGAAATGTAACATCTCTATGCTTGAAGACCCGGCGCTAGACGAAGAAATCAAAAGTGTCTGGGACGAATGTCTAAAAAACTGTAAAAAATATAAAAGCACACTATCTTGTTGGGTTGAACATGTGAAACCGAAACTAAAACGAACCTTAATCTCCTGGGGGACACAAAAGAACTATTGGATGAAGGGCACAATTGAGTATTATTACAGATGCATCAAGGAATTATACCAAGAGCCCACCATAACTGTCGATACTAATATAAAAATAAAAAAATACAAAGCCAAGATCCTATCATTACAAAATATGCAAGCAAACAAACTTCTGACAACTTCAAAACCGGCTGACGTCGCAACCAAAGAAACGGCAGCCTTGTACCACCTTATAAGGAGCACAAAAAGGAGTAAAAAAACTTTAATAACCAATATAATTAAAGAAAATGGTGAAAACATCAAGGACGGAAGAGATATAATTAAAGAAATTACCACGCATTATAAAAATATTTTTAAGTCAACTCCAACTAGTACGGCGGCAATCGCCGATCTAATATCGAACTCAAGTAACACAGCAAGTGTGGAAGAATCGGCAACTCTAACAAGAATTTTTGACCAGGATGAAATTCATACATCGATAAACAAAGCAGCAAGAGGGAAATCCCCAGGACCGGATGGGTTACCCATAGAATTTTATATTCATTACTGGCATATGCTAAGAAATAAGTTAACAGAGATTCTAAACGACTTATGGACAGAGGATAATCTTCCCACCGCCTTCACAGAGGGCATCATAGTGCTAGTACCCAAAGGCAACCAGATCAAAAAAAATCAATGAAATACGACCAATAACTTTGTTAAATTCAGACTTTAAAATACTAACGAGAATCCTCAAAACTAGACTGGAACCCCTCATGGAGAAAATCTTAGGACCTCATCAAACCAGTGCTATTCCCGGACGTAGCATCTTAAATACTGTGTGCGAATACCGTGATATAATCAGCATAAACGCAGAAAAACAAACGCCATCAGCTCTACTATTCCTCGATTTTTAAAAAGCTTTTGACCGAATTGAACACAATTACCTCTTAAAAATCATGGAACATAAAGGATTTGGCTCCCCATTCGTGGAAGTAATAAAGAAAATAATTACAAACACACATTCAAAACTTCTTATAAACGGACACCTGTCAGCGCCCGTCAAGATAGAAAGATCGATAAGACAAGGATGCCCGCTATCAATGATCCTGTACGCACTGGCAACGGAAACCCCTGCTTGAGAAATGTCACCAAAATTTAACAGGCATTAATCTAAACGGATACAAATTTACATGCAGAGGATACGCAGACGACATTTGTATAGCCGAAACTTCAGTGGAGGACATCCAAAAAACGCGGGAAATAATCACAACGTTCACGGAAGCAACAGGCGCAAAACTTAACCCAAAGAAAACTGCACTGCTCCAAATAAGTGGAGCACCTCCAACAGACATCTGGTACGAGCAAGTAGAAGAACATAAGACATTAGGCATTATTTTTCAAAAGAACATTATGAAAACAATAACTAAAAACTGGCTCATAACACTACCAAAAATTAGGGCTGTTATAAACATGCACTGTGATAGAGATCTGGATGCAATACAGAAGGCTAAAATAGCACAAGTATCTTTATTGAGTAAAATGGTCTACATCGCCCAAGTACTGCCGATACCCGACACAATTGCAGATCGGATACAGAATCTGCTCGGGTGGTTTGCAAGCAGGGGTAAGATCTTCAAAACAGCGTTCAAAACAATGACTCTACCCCTAGGTAAAGGAGGCATAGGAATGATAAGTGTACGAGAAAGATGCTGCGCATTATTCCTCAAAAGAACCATAACGACAGCGGAAAATGACCCAAACGGCCCAACAAATAACTTGATTAAAGAAACAAAACCAGTCACAGAGGAAATACCTTTCAACATGGCCGCGATAAAGTTCACCATACCACATATGAGAAAATTTCACCTAGAAACAACTTATGCAAAAACCAAAGGATGCACCTTGTACAACAAGACAACAAAAGAAATCTACAAAATAATCAACACATCTAACCATACAAAAAAAATCGAAATTAAAAATCCACAATACAACTGGAGCAACATCTGGAAAAATATAACGAATAAAACTCTAAACACTAAAACACAATCCTTGTGGTATGACGTCGTAAATGAAAAAATCTCAACCAACAGAAGACTTTACGAAATACATCTATCCCCGAATGACAGATGCAGAAATTGCGGAAATACTGACACCCTGATACACAGAATAACGTGTAACCAAAACCAGAAAATATGGAATTGGGCAAGAAGAAGAATAGCCTTCCTTGACAGAACATCACCTTTAACCGTGAGCATCCAGGAAATACTGAAACCTGAGAAAAAGAGATATCCTGAAACGAAACACAACACGGTACAATGGATACTAGGCAATACCCTAACTTATATGCTACAAACGGAAAAGAGTACCTACGACGAATATATAGCATATATGAATACTGTATATTACGAAATTATCCAAACTCAAAATTATAAAAAAGACTTCGCACGGATGCTCGATATAATAATGACAGAATCATTCCAATGATCACAATTTAACCAAATAAAACTGTTTATAAACCCCGCCTAGACCCAAAGAGAGACTTTTTGAATCAAAGGCACGAGGGGAACCTAACTGTACCAAATGTTCAAATCATAAAGAACATAAAAAAACATAACATCCAACTGATGGAAAATACCACTAATAAATACAAATCAGGAAAAGAGAACATTGAAACTCAAATTTTATTATAAAAAGGTTTAGAGCCAGGCAAAGAGCCAACCACTGGCGAGCAAAAGGCAGGGCTGAAGGGGAGGAAGGAGGCCCAAAAAAAAAAAAAAAAAAAAAAAAAAAAGTGGTTGAAGCGCTTGCTTACAAATGTTTAGGTCGTGGTCTCCGGTTCAAATCTCCGTGGAAGCTAATATTTTTAAAAATTGTTTTTCATCTTAAGAGTTACGCTTGTGCCGTAGTATGCAAAAAAAAAAAAAAAAAAAAAAAAAAGTGGATAAAGCGCTGGCTTACGAACGTCATGGTCTCCGGTTCGAATCTCCGTCGGGGATAAGATTTTTAAAAATTGTTTTTCATCGTAAAAGTCAGGCCTGGGCCGTAGGTTATTCGGATTGAATGTTAAACCGTAGATATTAGAAAGTTAGGGGTGCAATGCGAGGCAAATCGTAGGTATTCTTGCAATGTTGTAGGTGTATACTCTTTTACGTTATAATGATCCCTCAGGATTTGTTCGCAGTCAGTGTGTAAGTGTGAACCACAGTAATCTTTATATATAAAGATGAATGTATGTTTGTTTGTTTGGTTTTTTTCTTTTGTTGGTTTGTTTGGTCTTCATACAAATCCACAGTTTTTATCCGTTCTCGATGAAAGTTTGAACACTTATCCTTTGAAACAAGGATAAAAATACTGTCTACATTTGGTTGAAAAATTATCTGTATAAATAACACATTTGTCTCATAACTTCGAAATACGATGGTAGACAGACATTTTGGATGTGGACGACTGCGTACCGAGATTCCGCGTAGTGGCCTGTCAGCTGAGTGGCTAAAGCGCTGGCTTACGAACGCCGTGGTCTCCGGTTCGAATCTCCGTCGGCGATAAGATTTTTAAAAATTGTTTTTCATCGTAAGAGTCAGGCCTGGGCCGTAGGTTATTCGGATTGAATGTTAAACCGTAGATATTAGAAAGTTAGGGGTGCAATGCGAGGCAAATCGTAGGTATTCTTGTTGGTATGTTGTAGGTGTATACTCTTTTACGTTATAATGATCCCTCAGGTTTTGTTCGCAGTCAGTATGTAAGTGTGAACCACAGTAATATTATTATAATTAGGGATGTAAGTCTCTGCCTTTTTATACGTTATGACTCCCAATTGGCTATATCGTTGTGATGGAATTTTATAAGGAAATCTGTATGAAGGGCACAGGATATTGTTTGCAGTGTGATTAACAGTTGTAGTCACGAAATTTTGAGACCTTATCGAATGGTGACAGAAATATGTTGGCAATTGATTCTCATAACTTGGAAATACGGCGATAGACAGACACGTTGGATATGCACGTCTTCAGACCGTGTTTCCGTGTAGTGAGCTGGAAGCTCAGTGGCCATTCCGCTGCAAGCGGTCGGTGAGTGTAGACGTGTGAGTTAACTGCCTGCACTGACCAGTGGTGTACTTCACGTTTATGTGAATCGTTTAGAATTAACCAACAGGATATTCTTCGATATTTATTGAGTGTGATCATCCGTTGGTGCTTTTGCACACCTCAGTCTTGAGGTGTGCTACTTTTACAACAGTGGCATTTCTTCGTGGCGGTAACGCCTAGCGTCCGCCGGTGTTGTTGTTAGTGTGAAGATATACTGTAAGTACTATGGCTTCAGCAGTACGCAAAAATACATTGAAATTTGATTTTGATAAGGCATATGCTCGACCCGCAGCGTATGAGGTCCATGAGTTTATTTTTCTTGATTGTGGCATTAACGAAAAAGATGTAGTCGGTTTGCAGTATGATTTTATAGGCATTTGCTGCTATGTTAAGCTGATAAACTCGGAAATATGTGAGGAAGTTTTGAAGAAAACCGAAGGGACCTTGAAATTCAAACATTCGGATGGCAACGTGGGAACTGTGGCTGTTACCAACGCTGGCTTTGGCTTAAGATCAGTCAGAATTTACAACCTTCCCTTTGAAGCGGACAACAGTTCGATTATCAATTCGTTGGCAAAATACGGGAGAGTAATCCAAATATCTAAAGAATCGTGGAGCAACAAATTCAGATTCCAGACGGACAATGGTGTTAGAAATGTACGCATTTATTTAGAAAGGGACATACCATCATATGTCGTGATTGCAGGTTGCAAGGCTTTCATCTCTTATCCTGGACAGCCAAAAACATGTGCCATTTGCGGCTCTATTGACCACATGCGAAATGAATGCAATAAACGAAGACCGTTACAACTACCTTTGAGCCAGCGGCAAACAAGCAACTCTGTAATATCTTATGCGGAAGTGGCAAGCGGAGAAATTCTTGCCCCTCCGGACGACACCGACGAGAAGGAAATCTTGCAAACACAACCAAACTTGGCCACGTCCACTGGCAGCAAGGAAGAAACAGGAACAGGTAAAGACGAAGTTGAGGAGCTCAAAAGGAAACAAACAGATGAACTTGGACAACTTATAAGTGTCAACCAGGAAAATGTCCGCAAGGCAATGCAAACAATGGAAAGCGAAAAAGACGACGGAAGACTGCGCGAAAATCTCAACATCGATAGTAAATCAAGTAACGATGGGGAAGCAACTGGCGATACTACAGCTACAACAGAAACAACAGCAACTGTGGAAAGAGAGCCCACGAAACAAAAAGATGGCAACCTAACAGTACCATCCCAAGTCACCGCTGTCACTAGGTGTAAACTAGCACCTAAGAATCCAACAAAAATTGTCCCATTGGAAATGGATGTTACTGAAGACGCCGACGAAAACAGCTACGCCGCAAGAAACCCAATTGACAGTAAAGAAACGCGGAAGCGCAAGTCGCGCGAACAAACGGACGATCCGGCAAGGAAATACAAAGATAAATTAAAAGATGTAAATCAGAATAGCATGGCCAAGAAGGAGGAAGAAGGAAGCAATACGGCAACATGTTTACAAAATTTTTGCAGTAAGGAAGAACACAGCACAGCAGAACTATCAGATATGGAAACCGATGAGAATAATAAGAATACTGAGAAAAACCTTTCAAAAAAACATCAACAGAAAACAGATTGGGCCGACCTTGTGAACGAATAAATAATCAACCAATATGCAGACCTACAAAATAGCTACAATAAATGCAGCCAGAATCACCTCTGACATTCAAACTAAAATGCTTAAAAGACTACCTATACGCTGCTGACATAGACATAGCGTTAATACAAGAGGTTAACACTACGAAGATAGGCACTATATATGGCTACGAATCTTTGATAAATATAGGAAATGAAGCTGGCACTGCCATCCTTCTCAAGGAAGGAATACGATACGAGGAGCAGACGATACTTATGAGTGGAAGAGGCATTTCAGCAGTAGTTCAAGGTGTTAGAATCATCAATATTTATGCACCTACCGGCTCACAAGGAAGAGCAGAACGGGCGGCCTTCTTCTCCCACGACGTTGTGAAGCTAATAACAGGTACAAAAAGACCAATCATAATGGGAGGGGATTTTAACTGTGTGCTGCTCAAAGAGGACCAAACCCCCAACTACAATTTCTGCAACGAGCTCCAGCTACTAACAACTAACTCATCACTTGTGGATTCATGGAATGTACTCAAGCCAAATAGAATTGCCTACACCCACACAAGCAGCAACTCAGCCAGCAGAATTGACAGGGTGTATGTAGCGGAAGAAATAAAGGACAAGATAAGCAACTGCGAGATGTGGCCACTCAGTTTCAGTGACCACAGCGCCTACCACATAAAGATAAAACTAGAGAGACAGCAAGTTACGAGAGGAAAGGGACTTTGGAAACTCAACATCCAACATCTCAAGGAGGAAGAGCTAAGGGAACAGATAAAAGACGCATGGGACAAATGCACCAACCAACAACACAAGTACACGTCTCTCATCGACTGGTGGACAAGATGCGCCAAACCACGACTCAGATCAACCGCCATAACGTACGCCAAGGAAAAATCAGTGTGGAGCAAAAAGACTAAGGAGTTTTATTTCCACTGCTTAAGAGAGCTATACCAAAAGCCAACTCATCTAGCAAACAACAACATTGCGATTAAAAAAATGAAGGCCAAAATCACAAATGCAACTCGGAAAGAAATGCAAGGCTGCGAAGTAAGAGCTAGAATTACTTCAGTGGTGCAAGAGGAGGAAGTTTCGTTATACCATATGATTAGGGAAATTAGGCGAGGGAAACGGAAACTATGCACACAAATTAGAGACGACAACGGACGTATACTTAGGGAACAGCGTGAAATAATTAATCACATCAAGGAGTCGTACAGGAAGCTATACTCACTGGAAGCTAAGGACATGTCGCAGCTGCATAATGTACAACACTACGTCAAGAAAACAATAACTTATCAAGATAACATCAACCTAGAAAGTGGCTTTACTGATGATGAAATAACAGAAGCAGTAAGAAAGTCACCCCGGAACAAATCACCGGGGAAAGATGGTCTGCCGGTGGAATTTTACATTCAGTTTTGGGATATAATAGGAATAAAATTGATACAAGTATATAATGAGATCAAACAAGTCGAACAATTGCCAGTTGAATTCACCGAAGGCATCGTAATCATGATCCCAAAGAAAGGGAAACCCAACACATGTATAGCGAACATGCGCCCACTGACACTGCTAAATTCTGACTTTAAAATATTCACAAGGTCCATTAACGCCAGAATGAAACCTTTACTGCACAAGATCCTAGGCCCTTATCAAAAGAGCTGCATGCAAGGCAAAACAATAACGGAGGCAGCTGCTGAATATAGAGATCTGATATACTTAACATGGGCCAGCAATACTAAATCAGCACTTGCAGCTCTTGATTTCGACAAAGCATATGACAGGGTCTGCCACTGAATTTCTCCTAGCAAACTTATACAAAATGGGTTTCAGTGATCCCTTTGTCGCAACAATAAGGAAATGCGTAGCCAACACGCGGTCAAGCATCCTAATAAACGGGCAACTCACAAGTCCAATTCCAATAGAGAAAGGCATCAGACAGGGATGTCCGCTGTCAATGACCTTATTCTGCATATCTATAGAGCCACTTCTTCAACAGCTTCACCACAGACTGCCTGGATTAACAATTTTTGGCAACAAATTTGTATGCCGAGCCTACGCTGATGATGTAAGCATAATAATCAACAACGGAGAGGAAATAACAGAAGCTCGCAACATAATTCAACTATACTCTGAAGTAAGCGGAGCCAAACTAAACAAAGACAAATCCAAAATATTATTGCTAGGTAAAAAGAAAGCAAGAATCGGAAACAAATGGATACAAACCACGACGAAATGTAAGGTCCTTGGAATTGACTTAACAACAAACCCAAACGGAATGGTGGCAGCCAACTGGAAGGCAAATCTCAACACAATAAGAGCCTTGCTGCGAGAAAACACAACAAGAGCCCTCAGCTTGTTGCAGAAGGTGAGACTGGTCAACACCTATATATTAAGCAAGATATATTATACGGCAAGCATACTACCGGTACCGCACAATATAGCATCCAGAATCGAAGCAGCTATATGCTGGTACATCTGGAGGGGAAATGTATTTAAAGTACCTTTTAGCACCTGCCCCTTGCCTTGCAACAAGGGAGGACTCGGAGTTGTAGACGTCCAGAAAAAATGTACAGCCATCTTCTTAGCAAGCACAGAGGTAATACTTGAGAACCAATGTAGCAGCCTTACGAAAACCCTTTTTTCGTCATTAAAGCCACCCAGCACAGTGGCACCCGTTGATGTAAGCTATATCAACAAAATTTTACAACACGTACGAAAGTACTATATTGAAAAGAGTTACATCGGAGACATAAACGGAAAAACGAAAGAGGTCTACAAAGCTTTAATGAACAATTGCAAGCACAGCGAAATTGAATCCAAGCACCCACGACTCGAATGGGGAAAAATTTGGCTAAACATACACAACAGAACTTTAGACCTAAAAACTAGGTCACTTTGGTATCTAGTGGTAACCGAAAAAATAAGAACAAGAGAAAAATTAAACAAAATTCACCTCAGCCCAACACCTCTATGCCCAGAATGCAATTTAAATGATACAATACAACACCGGCTGATCTGCGGTGAAAGAATAAATATATGGAAATGGGTAAAGACAAAAATCGCAACCGTAAACAGACGAGCCCAAACAATATTGAATTAGAATACTTATTAAAACCTCAACTGTGGCCATACCCGGAGCCTAAAAGGAACAGCACAATTTGGATACTTGGCCAATACCTACAATTTGCTCTAACCGAAAAAAAACCTACCCTAGACGAATTTAAGTATAAAATCATAGAAAACCACAACAATATCAAAAAACTAAAGAATTACAAGGAGACCTTCCAAAATTACCTAAATGTAGTGCTTCAACTATAATAATAATAATAAAAATGTAGTTATTGAAAAAAGTTATTAAAAAAAAAAAAAAAGTGGTAGAATGCTCGCCTGCCACGCGGGCGACCCGGGTTCGATTCCCGGCCGATGCAGTGCTTTTAAATACTTCTGGAAATAGGTGTAGTGAGTGTAAACTGTAACCCCCGTGCCATCATCGTAAAGCTCAGATGTGTGAAACAGTAGGCGCCGTGACTGCTTTTGGAAAAAAAAAAAGTCGGTAGAGCATTAGGCTTTTAACCTAAGGGTCCAGGGTTCAAGTCCCTGTTCGGGCTAGAATTTTCTTTCAATAAAATATAAACAGAGAAATTTGTTGAAAAATCAATGTAATTCAAAAAATAATAGAATTCTTCAGACAAAACACGTGACATAATTTGCTGCAGTTTATTAAAAAAAAAAAAAAAAAAAAAAAAAGTGGCTAAAGAGTTTGCTTACGAACGTCGTGGTCTCTGGTTGAAATCTCCGTCGGGGATCAGATTTTTAAAAATTGTTTTTCATCGTAAGAGTCACGCCTGGGTCGTAGGTTATTCGGATTGAATGTTAAACTGTAGATATTAGAAAGTTAGGGGCGCAATGCGAGGCAAATCGTAGGTAGTCTTGCAATGTTGTAGGTGTACACTTTTTTACGTTATAATGATCGCTCAGGTGTTGTTCGCAGTCAGTGTGTGAGTGTGAACCACAGTAATATTATTATAAATACGGAAGTAAGTCTCTGTCTTTTTGTTACGTTTTGACAACTAAATGGCTATATCGTTGTGATGTAATTTTATAAGGAAATGTGTATGAAGGGCACAGGATATTTTTTCCAGTATGATTAACAGTTGTAGTCACGAAATTTTGAGGTCTTATCGAATAGTGACAGAAATATATTGGAAATTAATTCTCTTCAAGAGGCAGGTTCGACAGTAGAATGATATAGCGATAGCTTTCCTGTTATATTATGCCGACTCGATATTGTTTGGGACTAATCCTTCGTTACCAACAACTTACTATATTTAATTCTGGCAAAAAAATTCTTAATCTACGCGTACGAAGTCGCGGGTACGAGGCTAGTACATTTATAAATATTTATGTAATTATTTAAAATGGTACCTTAGTGGTTACATTTATTACTTGTATCGAAAGGACTGACGCTGAGTTAAAAAATGGTCTAGCATTAACGATATCGTAAAAAGAAATTAAAGGTAATAATAATAGTGATAAAATTACACAGAACATACATAATTATTTCATTGTATAGTTAATACAATTTATTGATCGGGATGTTTCCTAAAAATTACGATCATTGTATAAGTGTAAACTACCCGTGTCTTTGCGCCCAAACCACTTAACGTTTTCATGAATATTTGTAATGGTTGTAGCTTCTAAACGATAAACTACGCGCGCTTATACGGTTTACTGTTCGACAGACGAAAAAACAAACGTTAAGGTAGGTACACACTAGGCGAACGCAAGCAAACGCATGCGGCCGAATGGATGTGGCCGAATCTGTGAGGCATTTGTTAAGAATTTGCTTGCTGTCCACATTACAACGAAGGTATGCGCTGTTTGTCATTCTTTCATGTTTGCGGTAAGAATATGTTTATAGTTAATATAAAAATGGCGGTAGAAGATGCTTTTAATCATTGCTAGTGAGTCGTACATTATTAATTATAGATTTGTCTCTGGAAATTACCATAGAACACAATCAGTAACCGATATGATAAAAAAAAACTCGAATTGGATTCATTGGAAGACTGGAGGAGGGTGAAGAGCGTCATGGGAGTGTGCAAGGCCTATATTCGTGATGACGCGTGAAAAGATATTGGTGTAACAATTAAAAGTAATACTCGTACATGGAACGGAAAAGATGAACACAAGCTGCAACTTGATTTCAGGCACAAGGGAGTGGGAAGATTTACTTTCGTAGGTAAGGGGAGCAGTGATTGGAATAAGTTACCTGGAGAATTGATGAATAATTTTCCAAAAACGAAGAAACAATTCAAAGTTGAAATTTGTAGGGGTAAAGTAGGCAGATAAAGAATAGGGGAAAAATGGGTGTGTAGGGAAATTGCCCCCGGAGCGTGCGCTCCATATCAATTAAATTAATGAAATAAGAAGACGCAGGAGATCACAATGACGGTGGTGCATGATTTCTTTATTTGAAAATAGACATTTGCACAGAAGGACAGAGTTAACAGACAATCTTACAACAGAAATTAGATTTGGATTTTTTAAAAGTTTCTGCAGAATGAAATGAACAGAGTTTGATACGTTATTGCAGCAGATTGGTCCGAAGATTTCAAAGCGTCAGTTTTTCTGTATCCCTTGGTAGAAATTTATCCAGAAAAAAATAACATGTATTAAATGCAAATTGTGAAGATATAAATTAATTTTCCTGTTTTTGGAAGCTCACATCTGAAGGATTCCAGTTGAGATTTCATTTTCCTTTTCGTTTCTTGTGACCCCTTTTTCATAATATCACTAATTTCGTTCATGGCTCAATGTTTCCTTATTTTATTTTTATAATCATTATGAATAGGATTCCATAAACACTCATATTTCCTATATAACACTATAAATTTTAAGGAATCCGTGATAGACAGCTCCATGTTCCTTGCAAAACAACAAAAGCTTTCTTCTTCACTATAACTAAGCCGAAAGCGTGCGGTTCACATTTTGCTATGATGTACCACCTCTCGAGCGCAGGCAAACGAATGGGGTCGGATGCATTCATTCGCCTTCGTTTTCACGTACACACTGAGTGTACGTATGCGTTCGCTCGCGTGCGGTCGCATGCGTTCGCCTAGTGTGTACCCAACCTAATAAATATTGTGTGTGGGTACATACTAGCCGGACGCATGCGACCGCACATGAGCAAACGCATACGTTCCCTCAGTGTGTACGTGAAAACGAAGGCGAATCAACGCTTGCAACCGCATTCGTTTGCCTGCGCTCCGTTTCGTTCGGGAAGCGGTACATCAAAGGAAAATGCGGACCACACGTTCTCAGCTTAGTTAAAGTGTGTTCGTCGAGACGAACGCTTTTGTTGTTTTGTAGGGAACATGGAGCCGTCTATCTAGGATTTTTGAAATTAATAGAGTTATATAGAAAACACCAGTGTTCATGGAACCCTACTCATAATGATTAAGAAAATAAAATTAGAAAAAAAACTTAATACCTGAAACGAAATTAGTGAATTATGAAATGGGGCTCAAAAGATACTAAAAAGAAAATGAAATCTCAATTGGGATCCTTCATACGAGAACGTCCAAAAACATGAAAATTAATTTAAAACAGACTCTGTAGCTGACGTCATATTTAAATCGGCATGGTTTGCTTTAAGACGTTATTGTTGATGTATAAATTTGCACCAAGGGATAGAGAAAATACTGACGTTTTCAAATCTTGCTGCAATAACGTAACAAAGTAGGTTGACTTCATTCTGCAGAAACTTTGAAAAACTCCATACCCAATTTCAACTGTAAGATCATCTATCAAGTCTGTCCCTCTATACAAATTTCTACTTTCGAACAAAGAAGTCATGCACCACCGCCGTTTCGATCTCCTACGTCTTCGTATTTCATTAATTTTATTTTCTAATTCAATTGCTCCGGTGGCAGTTTTGCTACACACCCATTTTTCCCCTTTCCTATATCCACCTGCTTTTCCCTCTACAAATTTCAGCTTTAAATTGTTTCTACGTTTTTGGTAAATTATTCATCAACGCTCCAGAAAACTTAATACAAACCCTGATCCCCTTACCTACGAAAGAAAATCTTCCCATACCCTTGTACCTGAAATCGAGTACCAGATTGTAATTTTCCCTTCCATACATTATTTTTAATTATTACACCAATATCTTTCCACGCCCCATCACCAATATAGGCCTTCTACATTTCTATGAGTCTCTTCACCGTCCTCTAGTCTTCGAATAAATCCCATTCCAGCTCTTTTATCATTTCGGTTAATGATTTTACCGCATAAACCAGCGAACACGAAAGAATGACAAACAACGCATTCCTTCGTTGTAATGTGGAGAGCAAGCTAATTCATAACAAACGCCGCATAGATTCCACCGCATCTATTTGGCCGCATGCGTTTGCTTGCGTTCGCCTAGTGTGTACCCACCTTATAGTTCACCAACGTGCTATTACGGTATATCATCCAACATGAAGAAAATGGAGAGACAATTAGACATTTTTTGAACTACAAGGCAAGAACTAAAATTAATATATCTGTAGTTTCTGATGTGAAAAACGTTAAGTGAGACGTCATTTCAACTATCTAATCGAATACTGTCTTCTATAATGACAGTGATGTACATAATTGAAAGTACTGAATAATTTTAATCGAAGTGGTGAGAATTAAATGTTTGGAAAAATTGTCGTGGTATATGAGTGTTAACGACATCAAAAGTATCGCAAACGCACACAAGAGGTTACAGTAGACCACGGTGATTCCAAAAAGCCCAAAATTATAAATACCGTGCATCGAAAGGTTACAGACAATATATCAAAGATATGGAACGCACAGGGTGCTCCGCAGACGAATTTGATGGATCCACGACGGAAAACATCTGCCATTGCTTATGTTCCGTATGGGAAAAGACTACTACGCAAAAGTAAAAGTCTATTAGTTAATTTGTTATTTTTCATACTACCTTAGCAACTCTACAAACGAACATGGTGTATGAAAGGTTCCGCTAGGTTCTGGCATTCGGGAGGACGGTGCTTGAAATCTCCAACAATCCATCAAGAGTTCGGTTTTCCAAGATTTCTCGAAATCATTCCAGGTGAAGAATAGATTTTAGAACTTACTCTTTTTTTTGCAGTCGGATGGAAAATAACCGGTGGTATTATATTTGGAGTCATTGGTTTAAGTCATTAAAATATTTTTGGTGCCACCAATCGTAGACTATCCTCTTTCAACTACCTCAATCAAATCGTCAGAGTATTATGGAAGTAACTGCTGTACATGCGATAAAAATACTCAAGTTCTTTGTTTTCATTATAAGTACAATCAAGTACTTGACAAAGTGAGAGGAAAGGTCAGTGAGGCTGCTTCGAGAATATCATGTTTGAACTTAAGAAAGATTCCTGAAGGTCAGTAATTATAAATAACGTATTTTTTGTTGAATTTATAAAAAGTACTGTACAAAACAAAGTGAAATTTAAATATGATCATTTCCGGGAAACTTTTTTCATTTAAAATAAGATAGACCCAAATTAAAACGTAGTTTAGCAATATGTCGTGTACTTTCTGTAACGTAAACGGAATAGCATATCTTACATTGAAAAAACTAGTGGGTATTATCCTCCACTAGAGTTATGAGCTTCCTCAACTGTGATGATTAGGAAGGGGGCATCCATAAATTACATGAGGTGAAATAGAGGGGGGGGGGGGAGGAGGTCTACGGAAAGGTTTTGCGAAAAATTGTTTGTACTGTAGAGCTAAAAAAAAAAAGTCTACAAATTGCGCGATAGTCGATTTTAGGGGGTAAAGAAGTGGGGTTGTGACCAAAAAAAAAGTTTCCAAAAGTTTCGGGGACGATTACTAGAGGGGGGGTTCTCACGAACCAGATACCACCAGAGGAAGGGGGGGGGTCCGGTAATCCGGAAAAACACCTCACATAATTTATGAATGTCCCCGAAGCTTCTAAATTAGAAAATTTAGATGCATTTTACTTGTTGGAGGAATAAGTTCGAAGATACACATCTGACTATTCCCTGAAGATAGCGAAGGCAGGGCCAAAATAGCGTATCTATAATAAATAAATAGTTTTGAAGGTAAAAATAGGATCCGCTACTCGTTTCAGGCAACCAACAAGTAATTTTTAAATTATATGCAACTAAAATTTACATAATACAACTTGAAATTAAATGAAGAAATTATATGTAGTTGAAAACAATTAATGTAAACGTGGGAAACAATTTGTAGTATTTGAAAACGAGCCTAAAAACATAGTTAGCACATCACCTTCCCTAGTTAATGATAAAATGTCTTTTCATTAAAATGTTTTATTTATTTTATATCGATTGAACAAATACCCTGCTGGAAATTTTCATGCACAACTGTTTTTCTATATCATTATTTCATTTTAATTTTTTAATCTTAAAATTCAATTATTGCAGAAAAAGTTACCTATCTTTTCCCTCTGTACTTTTTAACTTTAATTCTTCCAGTTTTTCTGGTAAATTATTCATCATTTCCGTTGGTAATTTTTTTCCAATGCCTTACTATCTTACTATAAAAGAAAATTTTCAACTCATTATACTTGAAAAGTCATTTTTTAGTCATTGTCATTTCATCCCTTCCCAAAGCCTCATTACCAATATTTGCCTGGCATATTCTCAACAATCTCTTCACCCTACTCCTTTCTTCCAACGGATCCCATCCCAGCTTTTGTGTTATATCGGTTACTGATTTGTTCCCCAATAATTTCGACAAACAAAAAATCTATATGCACCTCTTTGCACGCCTTACAAATCGAATTTGATACACAAAATCTGGGTCCCAATCTTGTAACCTAATTCCCTTATTTATCTGGCACATTATACCATCACCCTCCCTAAGAAATGAAGAAATTTCAAGCCTCACCCTGTCATGGTATAATAGATTACCTAAAGAAAACAGTAACAATAATAATTACTCTGTGAAAGAAATTGGTAGCTAGGGTAACGTTTAAAAATGAAAAAATAGAGGATATAGATAACATCGGACGAGCGTGATAAAAAAAGTTAGTGTGATCGCTTTGAACTTTAAAAGTTGCTGCTAGCAAAGGACTTGTATATCTTCGGATATTTAAGTATTTTATAACATGGTAATAAAAGGGAATTAAGTCATATAAGTTTACTATTTATTTGAACTATGAAAGAAGAATCTAATAAGCATCAAGCTGAAAGTTCACTCATTCACGAGTTCAAAATGATCTTGTATCCCAGCTTCGACACCAAAAGAAGAACATAAAAAATACAGCATTAATAAGGAGTACAATCATAGAAAATACGACGACGATATAGTAATAAAATACGATATGGCGACGGAGTAGTAACTAATGAAATACCGATAATCACAACACCGTGTGACTAACCAAAGCTCGTCGATAAAGAAGAGTAACGTAACAACAAAACCACGGCAGCGCCATCCTAACTACTCGACGTAAACATAGCAGACTGCGGACAGATGTTTACCGACCGAGTAGTACCTTCGCCTGCTCCGGCGGCTGGCTTGCCTTGCTACGTCAACAAACAACGCATGCCGTTGTAGTTTAGAAAGAAAAGTGATTTTTTTTTTTACTACGTTTAAGTGGTTCAAATTATCATACAGTACTAAACTTTGGTTGTATGAGTATTTATAGCGCATAATTTTGAAATATTCAGTTATTTTCTTGACCTAACTTATCATTCATATTGTAAACTAATAGACGTTGGATTTCGGATAAAGCAAATATAACTGCGCATGCTTTCACGCTAATTATCTTAATGCATTTTAGAGAAAATACCAAATAGTCAATAATTTTATATGAACTAGAAAGTGGTTGCTGTCTATTTAATGTTGATTTTGAATTTAAGATTAATACTCCACCTGTATGTAAATGACATATTAGTAGGTTGTATTACTACTTTCTGCAACTCCATTTAAATATGCACGAAGCTAAAGATTGTAGGGGTATGCAGTCATCAAACCTTTCCGAAAATACAATGATAAACAATAATGATATTTCTGAAGATTTTTATGGGTTCCTGGGAATACATCCTCACCGATTACCTACGTTGAAACACTGGTACCAAGTAATCATAACGGACCAGAATCTGGCATGAACACTCAACTATCTTCAGATATTTCTGAGTTGAAACAATTAGCCTACTATTAGGCCTCTCTTCACAATTTAGACAATCACAGTCCGAGCTATTGGAACAATTTAGACAATTACAGTCACAGTTAAAATTCGAGTTGGCAGCAGAAATTACGAAATCGCATGAGAGCTTAAAAAACCAGTATACTTCACAGTTTCAGAACGTTACTACTCAAAAAGATAATTTAGGAAAGGATACTCTTCAGTTGAAGAGAATTAGGATCGATGCAGAAGAGATTAAAGACAATATTTCAAATCAGCTGAAATCCACAGAGATATCATGTCAAGAACTATGCAAGGGGAGACGATTTCAAGAAGGGCGAGACTTTTTTGCCGGTGAAGCAGCGAAGAATGATTTCTTTACTAATCCACTCCCTGAAGAAGAGGACAGCCAAGCACTATTTTCTAGTGTTACTACAGTAGATATGAAACATGGAAAAAAATAGTATATAATTGAATCAAGTTACGCGATTGTCCTTTCGTGGAATGAATCATGAAATAGAAGAAATAATGCAAGAAGAGGTTGTGGAAGAAGAGAAAACAAGCAGGATGGAAGAAGGAAGTAGATGTGTCTGATCAAGAATTGGCTTGGAATTTTGTTAGTCTCGTTAACTCAGTGAAACAGAAGTTTATGACAAAAAAGGAAAAAAGAAATATTTGCAGAAAGGGGGTAAGACGAAAGAGGAGGAAGTTGCATCTGCATGAAGAAACAAAGAATGTGATCAGGAAGAAAGGAAGAGAGAAAGGAGAAAGTTGGAAAAAGCGAAAGAAGAAGAAGTGGTATTGGTGTGAGGAAGCAAAGAATGTGACTAGGATGAAGGAAGAAATTTGGAAGAAACGAAGAAAGAAGATGTTATTGACGCCATCTCTCACAACTCTACTTCGGTAACACGTTTTGAACTCATGTTCAGTGTGCTAAACACCGAGATAAAGAAATTTAAATTTTTATATGAAGGACCATATAAAGTAATTTGTAAAGACAACGAGAACTCGTACACAGTAGCCTACCCAAATGAGGAAAGGATTAAAGGAAGATATAATGTCATTGCCCTCAAACCCTTTAAACAGATACCACACAGTTAATTTGATGTAGATGTATTGTTAATTAAAGAGAGATAATAATTCAACATGTTTCATGTTGTTTGCTGTTATAAGGAACTGTTATGGAAGTATTTTGAAGCAGAGATCACAGAAGTGGTGTATATGAGTGACATTTTTTGTGAAATATAACTGTATATTGCCTTTTTTTTTATTTACCCTTTATTCATACAGCCTAATATCTTAGTGACTAAATTAGGCCCTACATGTTAATTTTTACATTGTTGATTGTCAGTGGACCGGTTTTTTGGGACATAGTTTTCGAAGAATTGATTAATCTACTGGAGGGGCTGGATGGCTTACTGGGACTGGTTGCCTATGCAGACGACTTGCTGTTATTGATTGAGGGTCGGTCCAGACAAGCTATAGAGAATATAGCTAAAGTGGTGATTGAAAAACTCCAAGCATGGTGCTCAGAGGCAAAGCTTAGTCTCGCGCCAAAGAAAACTCAGATGATGGTATTCAAGGGAAAACTGGAACGTAACCCTACTATCAAAATGAATAACATTAACATAAAAAGAACACGGACAACCAAATATCTTGGCGTCACCCTGGATGAGTCTCTGAACTTTGCATCACATATTACTGAGACGTGCGAAAGGGCAAAGGCTGTGCTCAACAAATTTATCAGTATAGGCCAAAGGAGATTTCACCTTTCTAACACTACTATAAGAAGATACCACGATGCTATCCTAGCATCTCTGGTAGGGTACGCGTCCAGTGTCTGGGCGCACAGACTTCGACTGGTGAAACCTAGGGAGGAGGTCCTAAGAGTGCAGAGAAGTGTGTTGCTGCGATTGAGTGGAGCCTACAGTACTACCTCCACAAATGCCCTACCAATTGTCATAGGTGTATGGCCGTTGGACCTCGAAATCAGAAGAAGAGGGGCCATATACTGGTTACGAAAAGGAAATCAGACCAGGGTGCAAGAGATTGTGGGAACAGTTGCACAAAATGCGGCAGAAGTCAGCGCCGCACTTCTCGCTGAATGGCAGGAGCGGTGGGACAATAGTGCCACGGGCAGAAGATTATACAGTGTGTTTCCGAACATACAAGAACGGCTGCAACTTGAATACTTTCATCCCACACCAGGCCTTATACATTATCTCACGGGGCACGGCCCATATAACAGCCTACTGTGTCAAAGAGAGCTGAAAGAAACGAGCTTATGTGAGTGTGGGGCAGAAGGAACCCCCGAACATGTAGTGTGGTCCTGTCCGATAGCGAAAGAAGTAAGGACGCCGGATATCAACATAAAATACGGAGTAGATCAACGCGAGACATAATTCTAGATCAGCGATCATGGATTATTCTCGATAATCTGGCGAACAAAGTATCTCAACTACACAAAAAAAGATATCTGGACCGAGCGGCAGTCGGGCATGGGGACCGGCCTAGGGAAGTCGCACGGCCAAACATACAGGCATAGAAAATTATTCACGAACAAGAGTAAACAGTATTCTTCAGAAACTTCCGGGAGCCGGAAGTTTTGTCCCGATGTGTCGGTCGATCCTGTCCCACTGGAAATCCAGAGGGTCATGGCTGGCAGACTATCCCGGGATGATAGTGGTGGGTAGATTAGTGTTGATAGAGTAGTATAGGATTCAAGGTAGATTAGAATAGACGTAGTACATAAAAAAAAATTAACATAGAAACGGATAAGGCCTTATAGGGGAAAAATAGATTATAATACCAGAGGTGATTATTGAAAAAGAAAAAAAAAAAGAAAAGAAAGAAAAAAAATCAAATGTAATAACTATTAAATTAAGTAATCCTACCATTGTGAAAACAGAACCAAGCCTACTGCAGGCCTGAGTCAGAACGATGGCGTGGCAGAATGAGCAAACGTCAGCATACCACTTACAGCAAACAAAGCGCTTCTACCACGGCCAAAACAATCTTGTTTGTAATGTAGAGGGGATGATCATTGACTTTTGCACAAATACACGATGAATCATAACAATATTTGGGAGTTAATTTCCATATTAATGGTAAGCCAGGATGCTGCAAATTTGAACTGGCTCAGGACTGTAGTGGCTGGGAACATATAATTAAGTGAATGTTACTTAAAAGCAATTGTTATTACCCAGTAATCCGGTATATCTAAATGATAGATTACAGAAAGATATGTACAAACTGGGTTAACTGCAACTAACTGAATAATGGGATACTCTAAGAATAACTGGAATATGTCAATAAAAACCACTAGCACTATAACAACAATAAGTGATATTTGTGATTCAATATAACATTAAAATTTGCAATAGCAGCTGTAACTGTTATTACTGTAAGCAAGACCAAATGTAGTATTATAGAATTAATTAGACAGTAAGTCAAAGTGTAACGGAACTGCCAAATTCCTTGCATGTAAATATTTTGTACTGTATATTGCCTCAAGCTTATGATGCTATTATATATTTTTAAGATCCAGGGACCTTCTTTCTTGTAAATGAAGCGTTCATTCAGGAACTCATGTGTGGCCGGTTATATGGATTACACATTTGAAGAATCAGTCTTTTATTTATTATTAATGTATATATCTTGCAAGAAAAATATGTAAAGGTCAAGAAAGTAATTACAATGACAATAATGTTAACCTTTGTAAAAATGTGTTAGCTATGTACGCTGTTGAGTAAGGAGGTTAAAAAACTATTTAAAATATTAAATAGTATTTTAAACAATATAATAATTATTGAAGAATTGTTCAGTTAATAGGATTATGGATTAAATCATATTTTGTTTTCATGTTTTGTTTTGATGTAGCTGATATTTATTTATTTATTTATCAATCTTGTTCCATGGATCCCTGCTGAGGAAGTACCTCTGGGATGTGAAACATGTCATTGTTGATACATATACACATAATATGAGTCATATCATAGTAAATATATATATATATACATATTTTACAAATAAGAAAAGTGATTCCAAAATATTACTGTTACAGACTTTTCGTTGACATACAGTGGTGTCAGTGTAACAAGAGTGGACTGATGGCACTGCACTCCCGTGACATGACAGAGAAATTGGGTTCTATCGGCCTCATATCATTGTAATTATTGTAAAAAATCATATATGTATGGTAATTATCAAAGCAAAGACATAAAGGTCCTCAGTAAAAGTTTACCATAATATTTTTTTTTACAACAAATATATATGGTAAACTTGGGGGTGGGGTGGGGGGGGGGGTGGCTATGGTTTAACAGATTTCCTAAAGAAAAGAGTAGCAATGACAATTACTCTGTGAAAGAGATTGGTAGCTACGGGAACGTTTAAGAAATAAAGGATAGAGATAAGATCGGACGAGCGCGATGAAAAAAGTTGTGTTCGCTTTGAGCTTTAAAAGTTGCTGCTATCAAAGAACCTGTAAATATTCGGATATTTAATTATTTCATAACATGTTATTAAAAAGGAATTAAGTCATATAAGTTTTAAGATTTATTGGAAATATCGACGAAGAAAGTAGTAAGCCTTAAGCTGAAAGTTCACTCATTGACGAGTTCAAAACGATAGTAGGTTGAGTTTGTCTTAGCTGTATAATCCCAACTTCCGATTACGCGACACAAAATGGCGGCCTCCCTTCCCCTTATTCCCCTCCCATTCATGACGTCACTTCCTGTTGTCGGGAAATTCAAATCTAGTGCAGTGTTGCCACATTGACGGCATGACGACCGCATATTTCAAATTAAACATATGTAACTGTTATTTAGTCTTTATTCTAGCTGTTATTTCACATATCTCCAACAATGTTATTCCGAAATCAGCGATATTATTTCTGATTGTGTCCTATGTGATGTAGATATTCCAGCTGCACAAATGTTGCAATGTAGCATATACACACATCTTGCCACCAGGTGTCTCCACCGAACAGCGCATGCTACGAGAAACTTCATCTGCGCATGCGCCGGCCAGAGATATTCCACTTCGCCACGAGATCATCTATCCTTGTCTTGCGGGGGAAAACCCTACCCTAAGGCGTATTTGCACAGGTGTCAACATGTACGTACTTGCTCGGCCGCCGAAACCCTGTTGCGACATGCGCGATAACTTGCATAACTGTCGCTAGAGGTCAGCACACGGCAGTAGGCCTTTGTCGCTAGATGGCGCGGATGTACCAATATGAGTGAAATATTTCGATGTTTGCGAAGCCACTCGCGTGTTTGGCCGGGAGTCCGACAGGTTACGAAATGGCTCAATTACAGTGTGAAACAGCTTGGCTGGTGTATTTTTGCCATCCACCATTATGAAAGCATAGCTGGCTGCATGGCTGGCGGACAAAGAAAGTAGGGCGTCCAACACAGCGTTCGTGTGATTGCAGAATTTTGTACAGTCTCTCAGGCTTGCAGCGAATTTCGTATGTATTTATTCAGAAGTCCTGCTATCGATAAGGAATGTGGGTTGCGCCATATGCTCATTGCACTGCGAAACCGCCCCAGCAGGATACATAGAAATATTTTAACATTCACTTCGGTTCAAGAAGAAATTATTACGAGATGAGAATAATTATTATATGCCAGTTTTCGTAGTACAAATCTAAGAATCATTTATGGTAGCCCAATCCCTCTTGTTTTCAAAACGAAAATCGAAAATTTTGTTTTCATTCTGGGTGAACAGAAAAACTGCTTGAGTCTTTGTATTTAATTAAAAAATAGACCATATGAAAGCGTAACTTTTACGGTACAGCAGTAACCTGAATCTATCTGAGTATTCTGTGGAGCACACCCCCGCAGGCGACAACTGTTGTTGCTATTCCCGGCGCGCGTCACAGATGACGCGTCTTAATAAACAAAATTTACATTTATTTTCTCTGAACTTTTATCATCTTATTATAGTAGATTTAGTCAGTGTGTCTCAAAAAAATAATCCCGAATGCTGTTAACTGTATGTAGCTCACATGAAAAACTGTGTCAAACACAGAATTAGATGGAGCTTCACTTGGGTGCTGTGCACTTTGATAATCACTAAATGCCAAATTCTGAATTTCTTTAATATGTACTAATATCCCCCAGTGACTTGAATGTGAAATGAATGGTGTGTGATTTAGTCATAGAGTCTCAAAACATCCAGAATGTGGAAGAAGTATTTATTTCGCTCTATTATTTTTATAAAGAAATTTTAAATGTAGATGGTTGATTTTGAGTCAAACATAAAGTGACTTCAAGAAATTTTTAATCAAGAGAGGATACGGCTGTACATAGCTCTAAGGTAAGAATTTTTTTTTCCATAGTATCTACCATAAGCCATAATAACTCCTTGAAATTTTTTTTTCGTGTAGTCACTCGTATTCATTGTTGAACATGATGTGTGTTGTAGTTTGCTGTGTTGATAGATTTGGCAAAATTCTCTTCCAAGGTACTATGACGAAATTTACATGTCTGTGAATAATAAATGTTAACAGCCGCACAGCATTTACTAATGACATGCTGAAACTTAGACGGTGCGTCAGAGTTAGAAGCGAGATGTCTGAGGTTATGTGTCAAACAAATCTAGATATTAGTCGAGTTACACACACACACATATAATTTTTTTAGCTTAAAATTGGCTGCAAATTTTGGCAATGTAGCTGAAGCTAGATTTTGAATAAAATCATAGTATCTACCAGAAAAATACCATTTGATATCACTGATAGTGTTACAAAGGTGTCATAAATGTGCGCTTTCCGAGACTTTTATATGACCTTTACCCAGACCCAATCTGCTTTTAAGCTCTTTTTCGTATATAAACTTCATAAAGTATGTGTCATGTTCCAGAACTCGAAAAGTGGCTGTTTTTCCATACTTTATCTGTAAATACATTTGTAAATAGGGTGTTTGTCATGGCTAACGTTAACTTCTCTATCTTGTGAACTGTATAGTATAGATGGTAATGCCATTAACATACTTTAAACAATTCTTAGTGCATAGGTATGTCCTGTGACGTTGTTAATATGTGCTGGGTCTTTGACTTTCACCTTCGTGTCACGCTGGTTACGAGCTACTGCTGGCGTGTATTCTTGAGGTCAGCCCACATTCACCCCTTTTTACACATGTAAGCCATCAGCTCGGAATTTGTAGTAATTTTATACTATGTAAATAAAATTAACGTTCTGTTGGATATAATGTTGCTTTTATTTTTAACACCACTATTACATTAACATACAAGCTGCTTCGGTTTGTGTACAACGAGACTGCCTGCTCTGGCAGGTCACAGCCGTCTACTCTCCACACCACACAGACACACACTCTCCGTCCGTCCCAACCCCTGAGCCTTTATAAAAAAAACAGCAGGCCAAATGAACAACTGCTGTCTAACAGATGGCTCGTCAGGGTCACGGATTTATACTAATATAAAAGCACTAAGCTACCCATGATTTCTACACAAACTACAAACTGTGGAAACCCTACATTAAATACAAATTAAGTAACTAACTATTAATACAGAACTTAAGCCTAATAACACACTCATAAAAATATTCATAAAAATAATAATAAAAATGGCTTGGGGAGTTAGTGATAATGTCACATGGTTAGTGGAACACACAAAAATAGCAGTGCAAACTTGGACTAATCAAGAGAGACTACTGCTGTATATATCGCTGAGTAAGAAAATGTTTTTCCATAGTATCTACCACGGACCATAATGGCTAATAGAAAAAATTGCTCATAGTCAGTCTAACCCGCCTTCAGTCGTAACACCTGGTGGATTTTCACTTCCACATAGATATTTGTCGTGGTTGGATCTATAGTTTATCGTGGAATCCGAAGCACGGAACGTCCTGGCATGGCTCATGTGATCAAATTCAACTCCCAAAATTCCTGATTCAATCGGCATTAGAACCCGGACCCTTGAGTTTCTGAGAATAATCACTTTAACCACTGAGCCACGAGACCACGTTTATTGAATCCGAAAGACTTTTTTCCGTCTCATTTTGAAAAACTAGCAGTAAAAACAAAAATAATATTTTAATTAAATAGTGCATTCGAAGCAGTTATTTGTGTCTTCTGTGTAAGAAAATTGATTGAAAGAGACAAAGTTCCTCAAGAATAGAACAGGACATATTTTACTACGCTCATACGAAATAAAATAAAATTAAGGCAGTAATTAAAGCCGAATTAAATTTACCAGTTCCATAGATTGGTTACTATGGACTTTTTTAAAAATATGAATAGTGAAACAAATTAAAGATATGGAAGAACAGAGCGCTTTCGAACTGGTAGGTTGTGTCTTGATAAGATATTTGCACTAACAATAAGGTAATTAACTGAAAAAACTAAAAAAAGTGGGATAGACATACAACCGTGTTCGTCGATTTGTAAACAGTGTAGGCCCTACCACTAATAAAATTATACACATTGTAGCAGGAATCTAAAATTGACTCAATATATAGTTAAAAAAGCATTACATAATCTATGCTGTAAACCAGCTAGTTAGGATAAGATTGGTACTAATATCTCGCAGCCATTTCGTATTAACAGAAGTTGAAAAAAAAAGATTGTTGTTTATCACCCATCCCATTTAAAATTTACGAACAAGTAACTGTTAATAGCCAATAGCGGCTATCGTCCTGTGCTGCATGTCGAGACGAAAATATTCTTGATAGACGTGTACCAACGGCGTGTGTTACTTCTGAATTAGCGAGCAACGCCTCAGGCAGAAATACTCTGAGTGTCCTGATGTCGCGTCATAGGTCGGAATTGAGGACAGCGATGCGTTAGAATTGTGGACTGCTGACGCTGCAGCTGGTTAGCTATATGCCACGGGGGTCGCGGCCAAGCTCCGCTGAATACTCAGACAGATCCATACTTGGTGGAATAATGTAAATTGCATGTGTATAAAATAAAGGCGCCTGGCATTCACATTAATTCCAAGAGACAGTTTTCGAGAGAAACAATAAACCCAAATTAACTCCAAAATTCTAGTATTTCCAGCTTTTTCTTGGAGTGATTTCAGGAAACCATGATGATCTGATGTACATTCAAACCCATGTCCTCCCGAAAGCTCTCCTACCACGCTTGGTGCTGACTACTGTTAGGTTTGATAATTAAAATACACAGACGGAAAAAAAATCCCAACACCAAGAAAAAATTATTGTAGAGTAATGAAATTTGGACAATGCATTTGTCAAGTTAACATGTTTAATTGATTAAATTTTCAAGATCACAGGTTAATTTAAGCTCAAGAAAATGCATTTCAAATGTGAAATACTGTTAAATTAATAGCCGGTGTAACCTCCAGAATTTTGAATGCAAGCCTGCAAACGTGAATGCATTGTGTCATACAGGTTTCGAATGTCACTTTGTGGTATGGAGTTCCATGCTTGTTGTACTTGTGCTGTCAATACTGGGACGGTCAGTGCTGGCTGTGGATGATGCTGGAGTTGTCGTCCAATGATATCCCATACGTGTTCAATTGGAGACAGATCTGGTGATCTCGCAGGCCAAGGTAACATGTCGACACTCTGTAGAGCACGTTGCGAGACAACAGCGGTATGAGGGCGAGCGTTATCCTGTTGAAAAACTCCCCCTTGAATGCTGTTCATGAATGGCAGCACTACAGGTTGAATTACCAGACTGACGTACAAATTTGCAGTCAGTGTGTTTGGTATAACCACAAGAGTGCTCCTGCTGTCATAGGAAATTGCTCCCCAGACCATGACTCCAGGTGTAGGTCCAGTGTGTCTAGGCCGCAGACAGTTTGGTTGCAGGCGTTCCCCTGGCCTCCTTCTGACCAACACTCGGCCATCACTGGCACCAAGGCAGAACCTGCTTTCATCAGAAAACACAACAGATCTCCACTCCGTCCTCCAATGAGCTCTGGCTTGACACCACTGGAGTCGCAAACGGCGATGGCTTGTAGTCAGTGGAATGCACGCTACAGGGCGCCTGGCTCGGAGCTGTCCTTGAAGTAACCGATTTCTAACAGTTCGTTGTGTCACTGTGGTACCAACTGCAGCTCGAATTTCTGCCGCAGACGCAGTACGATGCGCCACAGCTGTACGCCGAATACGGCGGTCTTCCCTCTCAGTAGTGCCACGTGGCCTCCCGGAACCCGGTCTTCTTGAGGCAGTACCATCCCTTGACCACTGCACCCAACAATCATGCACAGTGGATACATTCCGGCCAAGTCTTTCTGCAATATCGCGAAAAGAAAATCCACCTTCTCGTAGCCCTATTACACGACCTCGTTCAAACTCGGTGAGCTGTTGATAATGGCTTCTTCGTCTTCTTAAAGGCATTCTTGGCTAACATCAACTCACTATGTCAAATCTCAGCGGTAAATAACGTTCACAAACTTTACAGCGCGTATTTAAAGCAAACCTGATTTGCAAGCTCTGAGTAGCGCTACTAGCGCCACACTTATGCGCGAAGCGCGAAATTTGAATCGATGTCATCTTTCAGATGTATAAACACGCCTACCAAATTTCGTTTATCTAACACAAGTCTTTCTTGGTGTTGGGATTTTTTTTTCCGTCTGTGTACATACAAGCAGTAAAAAAAAAATTAGGTTCATATAACTTAGCAGTCAATAGAATTGTGTGATTACCATATGTATTCTTTTGCGTTGAAAATACCTGTAATATGGCGTGCAATAACACATGACAAAATACTAGGAAGAAATTTCATAACGAACGTTAACAGCAAGCAAGCGGATTTCCTAATGTTATTCTTGATAGCGGTGTCCTGTGACGCCGCTACAACCCAGGAATAGTGCCTAACGGGAACCAACGCGTCACCCGGAAATAGCGCTGCGCTAGGAAAGTACGCACTCCAGGAATAGTGTATAACGGGACCCGTTGCTCACCGACGCGTCATCTGTGACGCGCGCCGGGAATAGCAACAACCGTTGTCGCCTGCGGGGGTGTGCGCCCGACTAAGCTCCACAGAATACTCAGATAGATTCAGGTTACTGCTGTACCGTAAAAGTTACGCTTTCATATGGTCTATTTTTTAATTAAATACAAAGACTCAAGCAGTTTTTCTGTTCACACAGAATGAAAACAAAATTTTCGATTTTCGTTTTGAAAACAAGAGGGATTGGGCTACCATAAATGATTCTTAGATTTGTACTACGAAAACTGGCATATAATAATTATTCTCATCATGTAATAATTTCTTCTTGAACCGAAGTGAATGTTAAAATATTTCTATGTATCCTGCTGGGGCGGTTTCGCAGTGCAATGAGCATATGGCGCAACCCACATTCCTTATCGATAGCAGGACTTCTGAATAAATACATACGAAATTCGCTGCAAGCCTGAGACTCTGTACAAAATTCTGCAATCACACGAACGCTGTGTTGGACGCCCTACTTTCTTTGTCCGCCAGCCATGCAGCCAGCTATGCTTTCATAATGGTGAATGGCAAACATACACCAGCCAAGCTGTTTCGCACTGTAATTGAGCCATTTCGTAACCTGTCGGACTCCCGGCCAAACACGCGAGTGGCTTCGCAAACATCGAAATATTTCACTCATATTGGTACATCCGCGCCATCTAGCGACAAATGCCTACTGCCGTGTGCTGACCTCTAGCGACAGTTATGCAAGTTATCGCGCATGTCGCAACAGGGTTTCGGCGGCCGAGCAAGTACGTACATGTTGACACCTGTGCAAATACGCCTTAGGGTAGGGTTTTCCCCCGCAAGACAAGGATAGATGATCTCGTGGCGAAGTGGAATATCTCTGGCCGGCGCATGCGCAGATGAAGTTTCTCGTAGCATGCGCTGTTCGGTGGAGACACCTGGTGGCAAGATGTGTGTATATGCTACATTGCAACATTTGTGCAGCTGGAATATCTACATCACATAGGACACAATCGGAAATAATATCGCTGATTTCGGAATAACATTGTTGAAGATATGTGAAATAACAGCTAGAATAAAGACTAAATAACAGTTACATATGTTTAATTTGAAATATGCGGTCGTCATGCCGTCAATGTGGCAACACTGCACTAGATTTGAATTTCCCGACAACAGGAAGTGACGTCATGGATTGGAGGGGAAAAGGGGAAGGGAGGCCGCCATTTTGTGTCCCGTAACCGGAAGTTTGGATTATACAGCTAGGACAAACTCCATCTACTAACGATCTTGTATCCCAACTACGATAATAAAAGAAGAATGTATAAAAATACAGCACAAAAAAGGATTATAGTCATAACAAATAAGACGACAGGTGTATTAATAAAAATACGAAACAGTCTCCTACCTAATTTGATCTATCAAAGTGAGTTTACAATCAAATGTTATGTCAAGATATTAATAAGTTTGAATAAAAATTTCCTCCCATGCCTACAATTATAAATCCTTTATTAATTTATCTGTGTTCATATTAAGTGGACTCTCTTTTGCATTTATTTAAATTCCATGTTGACCTACCCAGATAGTTATTTTGTCAGATCACACTGTAACTCTTCATTGTTTTCTCCAATTTTAATCGTATTATATAACACTACGTCATCAGCATACAACCTAAGATTTGATTGTAAGGTACCAACACAACCATTGTTTAAAATAAAATTGTTTAAAAAACATAAAAACCGTCTTCAAAAAAAGCACATTAAAATTACATTATTCCTTGTGGTTGAGCGAATTTTTATTTCTCTTCCCGTCGGCCGCGGTTCGCGGTGGATCACAGGTCAGTTGGCGTGATTCAGATTTCACCGGCCTGAACAGTAGTGGCAGGCCCTGTTTCACAAGGATGGTATATGTGTGAATCTTCTTTTCCTCGTAAGTTACTGTCACTGTTGTTATGATCACGGTCTGCGACGGGCTGGTCAGCGTGCGCGGACACTGAAGCGAATTACGCTTCTTATTTAACTGTCGGCGAGTTATGCCAAAGTTTTGAGGGAATCATAGTTTCTTATTTAACTGTCGGCGAGTTATGCCGAAGTTTCGAGAGAATTATGGTGACAAAATACACTACGTGTGACGAGTATTTTACAGCTCACCACAGTGCATTCGAGTTACATCCAGCCGAAGATACCAGCCGGTGTCACATTGCAGCCTGACTACGCGAATCGACGCTTCATTCGTAAGGTGAGTGAATTTCTGTTTCTTGCGGTATTGCTGACCGGATCACTGCTGCCGGTTTTCGGGTACCTGCGGTCGGTGGGAGTGAGGAGGGAAATCGCTCACCAATTAATTATCTACGATTACGTTCCCTGCGGGAAGACACTATTTACACGTGGCTTTCCCGAAAATAGACTATCCACCGTCTTTATTATGGTCCTCCTGGGGTCGGATATGACACGATCAGTTTGATTAATATAATCTTTTTGTAAGCCAGTTACGCTATACTTCAATCATATTTTACAAAATGGCTTTCGGGACAAATGTTGATTCTGTAGAATTCAAACGGAAGCTAGCGTTATTAACTTCAACGTCGGATTTGATATTTGAGAGGGTTAATAAATTGTGTAAGACTTCAATGAATATCTCTTCGTTTAATTCCCGGACCAATGAAAGTTTTATGACTGATTCTGAAACAACTGATGACCTTCAAATCAAATTTGAATCTATGATAGATCAGCTTAATGATTTACGTTTAACTAAAGATCCTGAATATACACCTGAGTATACCCCATTAACTGCATTTGAGGATTTGTTTACGCGTATTAAACGCATCCGAAACAAAATCAGTGCCTCAGCAGTGACCTCGTCATCACGTCCGAGTGGACGTGAACACATTAAATTGCCTCCTATAAATTTACCTAGTTTTGATAGGAGGATAGGAAAATGGCCAGTATTTTGTGAATCTTTCAAAGCCAATATTCATGATAACCGCCAGTTAACTGACTCGCAGCGGGTGCAATATCTTGTAGGTAAGTTAACAGATAATGCATTGAAGATAATGGCGGGTATTGTACCTACAGCAGAAAAATACCAAATAATTTGGGAAAGTCTGGTTAATAGATATCAAGACAAGCGGCTGTTAGGTACTCACTATTTAAATATCATTTTGGATATAAAGCCTAGAAGCAATAATCCAGATAGCTTAGATACTTTTATAGAGAAATATTCCGCTGCTGTTGCAGCTTTGAAACAAGTAGGCATCAATGACCTAACAGATTTCATTTTATTTCAGTGTGCACTGCGTAAGATAGATGCTAAAATTGTGCAAGCCTTTGTAATGTCAGTTCGCGGTAAGGAAATGCCAACTTACAACGAATTCGTGAAAGATCAGGTCAGAATTTCTACTTTCAAGCAATATGAACAGTGCAAGTTCGGGATTATATTCTCGCGCTTCAGATAACAGAAACAAGTGACTTACTGAAAATATGACGCGCTGGCGTACTTCCAAAGCATTTGTTTCTAAAGAAGATAACGCAATAGTCACAGACAATATGGCAACTAAGCTTATCTCTGGATCCTGTGCTTATTGCAAGCAAACGGATCGTACATTACTCTATAATTGCTCCCACTTCAAATCTTTGGGTTCGCCACAGACTAGATATGAATTTGTAAAATCAAAAAGAGGCTGTGTGAACTGCTTGGGAATTTCTCACACTGTTTCCAATTGCAAATCGTCGTCTGTTTGTAAGTTATGCAGGAAACGACACCACACTCTCTTACATTTTGTAGGAAAAAATGCGCAGACTCATTCCACTCGTCTGAATACGAGTGAGAATTGCGCGTTGCAAGGCAGTTCCGACAACAGTGTGAAAACTGACCGCGGCAAAGCTTGCGTGCCTTGCGGTATTGATGTCGACACCAACTGTTCTGGTCCAGTGGTCGCATCATCGTGTCGTGCAAATAAGGCTTCACATAATGAATCTCCACTTTCCTCGAGCGTTAGTGTGAAGACTAATTTTAATATATTACTTTCCACAGCTCAAGTGTACGCCAAGTCCATTGATAATAAATATCAAATAATAATGTGTCTAATCGACAATGGCTCGCAAAATCATTGAATTACCATCGATTGTTGTAAGTCATTGAACCTACAGATAATTCCATTTAATAATTCCTATGTGAAGGGTATAGGTTCGAGTTCGCGACCGATTTATGGTTATGTGAATATCGAAGTACAATCCCATGTATTTAAAAGTAACAAATATAACATTAAAGCTCTAGTTGTTGACTCTATTACAGACCAATTACCTTCTCATTTTATAAAAAAGTGTGACATGTCATATTACGCTTCTTATTTAACTGTCGGCGAGTTATGCCAAGGTTTTGAGGGAATCATAGCTTCTTATTTAACTGTCGGCGAGTTATGCCGAAGTTTCAAGAGAATTATAGTGAGTAAGTACATACGTGTGACGAGTATTTTACAGCTCACCACAGTGCATTCAAGTTACATCCTGCTGAAGATAACAGCCGGTGTCACATTGCAGCCTGACCACGCGAATCGACGCTTCATTCATAAGGTGAGTGGATTTCTGTTTCTTGCGCTATTGCTGGCCGGATCACTGCTGCCGGATTTCGGGTACCTGCGGTCGGTGGGAGTGAGGAGGGAAATCGTTCACCAATTAATTACCTACTATTACGTTCCCTGCGGGAAGACACTATTTACACGTGGCTTTCCCCAAAATAGACTATCCACCATCTACCTTGCTAAGAAGAAAGTAAATCGAAATGGACAGTATTTTACATTACTGTTATTGAAATTTTTACATTAATCATATTTTTGGAGTTGGTGCCAGCTGTCGCATCGCGAAGATCGAATTTTTGGACTTAATTTGGTGTTCGAGGTGACACGGGGAGTACGAACAGAAAATCCGAATATTTTACAGCATGTCGGGAGGCAGATAGTGTTATTGCGGGAGACAGCTTAGGGAAACAAATTAACAGTATTTTAATCTGTGGCTCGGCCTTGTTGGTATATCTCTGGCGCTAGTGTGTCAGCTTGTACGCTGCATCATGCAGTAAACTCTTTGCAGTTAGTGAAATATCAGCGTGTCATCTGTGTGTTTCAGTTTTTTGAAACATGTTTTTAGCATTAATTGTAGGTAGGAAGTAACATGATTTTTTATGTGTTATTGTTATTCTTTATTGTTTTTATATTTTTTTTTTTGCTTTGGCTGGCACCGATTCCAAAAACAACAAATTAATGTAAAAATTTCAATGACAGTAATGTAAAATATTGTCCATTTAGATTTACTTTCTCCTAAGCAAGGTATAAAGTTATTTTAAAGTTTTTAGGGCTGTGGCTTTTTTTTTTTTGAAGGCGGTTTTTATGTTTTTTATACAATTATTATATTTTTAAATTTTGTGGTATTATAGTTTCATTTTTTTTATTTTAAATATGCCGAGAAGTTCCCAATTTGCGACTTCCTGGTTGCTCAGGGATTAAAGCACTTGCTTTCAAAAAGTTCTGTCTTTATATACCACAACAAATTCCAGAACGGGGTGAATTGGAAGTTGTGTTAAGGAATGTCAGTTTACGTTTTGGTCCAGGCTATCTTTCGATCTAATCGTAACATCTGTTAAAGCTGCTGGTCGATAACCGAAACATGTAACATCTGGGCATTAATACATACCACACACGCGTACACAAATATGTCTCTGGAATATATCTGTTTGCTAAAGCACCACACAGAAAATATGGATTTTTAACTGTTTTTCACAACGTGAAAGTTTGATGTTCAAGTTGAAATCTGAAGTAAATGTTGAGACATTACGACACATTTATTTTGTGAATATTCTGCCATGACTTAAAAATAGCTGATTTTGACAGGATTTAAAACTGTGGATTTTTGTAAAGAACATTGGAAATTAAAAGGGGTGGAGGTAAAGGGGAAAAGGAATTGGGTTTTTGTATACCAAATGAAGACTGCTTTTTCTGATTGATTTAAAGTATATGTGTGGAAATTTCTATTGATATCAAATAAAAACTGTAGTTGTGTATAAAATACAATTAAAGGGTGTGGAGACGAAGAGTAGTTTCGTTTTTGTAATGCTAGTGTGGGCAGTATTTTTCTGTTTTAAAGTATACATGTGCAAAATTCCATCGAAACCAGACAAAAACTGTAGTTTTGTGTAAAGAATATTTGCAAAAATTAAATGGGGTAAGGGAGTGAGTGGTTGTGTTTTGTAAACAGAATGTAGACACTATATTTCTCTTTGTTTTTAAGTATACATGTGCAGTGTTCCATCGAAATCTGATAAAAACTGTGGGTATCAATAAAGAAAATTGGAAATTAGGAGGGTTGGGGATAGAAGGGAAGGGGGGTTGGGCTTCTGCAACCTAATTTAAACACAATTTTACCATATGTTTTAAGGTATACGTGTCCAAATTTCCTTCAGAATCGGATAGAAGCTGTAGCTTTGTGTAGATTAAGGGATAGAATGGGGGGAGAGGGCATTGGCTTCTCAGAACCAAATGTGGAAAGTATTTTTCTGTTTGTTTTGAAGTATATATGTGCATACTTTCTTTAAAATTAGATATATACGGTAACTTTATAAAAAGAATATTGACAGTAATTAAAGAGGTAGAAAGGGGGATAGGGTTTGCGTTTTTATGATCGTTATGTGGACAGTACTTTTCTTTTTCTATTTTTTTTAAAGTATACGCATACAAACTTCCACCGAATCGGATTAAAGTGTGGGTTTATTCAAATATTAACGGAAGGGGAGCTAGGGTAGTTTTTTTTTTTTGTCAGAAAGCTTATCCATAAAAAAAACAAAAAAAAAAACAAACAAACAAACTTATATGAAATTTACAAAAATCAAGTGGTTGGAAAATGGGAGAAGGGTTTAGTTTCTGCAAACCAAAGGTTGACGTTATTTTGCTCTTTGTTTTACAGTAAAAATTTGCTAAGTTCTATCTAAACCGGATAAAAACTGTGGTTGTGTATAAAAATTTAGCGGTTTAATGGGAAGAGGGGGTGGTCAGAATAGATATAAGCACCACCTTTCATGGTAATCGGTCAAACGATCGCGACAGTAGCTTTTTATGAAGAACATTGACAAAAGTTAAGAGGTTGGAAGGAGGGAAAGGGGTTGAGCTCTGGCAGACCAAATGTTGACAGGATTTTATTTTTGTTTTAAAGTATATATGTGCAAAATTCAATCAAAATCGGATGATAAATGTAGGTTTCTATAAAATTAAGGGGTGTAAAGGGAGAACTGGGCTGGTTTTTTGTTTATTTAATTTATTTATTTATTTATTTTTTTATTTTTATTTTTTTTTTAATTTTTTTTTTTTTTTTTTTTTTTTGTTTTTTTTTTTTTTTTTTTTTTTGTCGTCAGAAGCATTCTTCATGAAAATTTACATGTATATGCCAACTTTTGTGGAGACCAGTTAAATGGTGTCGACTGTAGCTTTGTATAAAGAACTTTGGCAAAAATTAAGGGGGTGGATAGGAGGAGAGGGCTTCAGTTTTTACAAACCAAACGTTAACAGTATTTTTCTCTTCATTTTTGACTATAATTGTCAAAAGTTCCACCGAAATCGTTTAAAAAATGTGGGTGTGTATAAAAATTAAGGGGTGTAAAGGGAAGAGGGGTGGTTTTTTATTTAATTTTATTTTGGTCAGAAACCTTCCCCATGAAAAATTATGTGTATATGCCAACTTTGATGATAATCGGTCAAATGGTGTTAAGTGTAACTTCTTATACAGAAAATTGAGAAAAATTAAAGGGGTGGAAGAAGGGAGAGGGTTTGAGCTTTGACAGACCAAATGTTGACAGGACTTTTCTCTTTGTTTTAAAGTATACGTGTGCAAAGTTCAATCACAATCAGATAAGAAATGTAGGTTTCTATAAAATTAAGGAGTGTTAAGGGTGGTTTTTTAATTATTATTTTTTTTTTTTCTCAGAAACCTTTTCCATGAAAAACTACATGTATATGCCAACTTTGATGGAGATCAGTTACATGGTGTCGACTGTAGCTTTGTATAACGAAAATTGGCAAACATTATGGGGGTGGATAGGGGGAGAAGAGTTCAGTTTTTCTAAACCAAAAGTTGACAGTATTTTTCTCTTTACTTTTGAACATACATATCCAAAGTTCCATCGAGATCGGATAAAAAATGTGGGTTTGTAAAAAATTAAAAGGTGGAAGGGTGTAGAAGGGGTGGTTTCTCAATGAAATTCATATGGGATCAATTTGGAGGTATATCCTATCCACTAAAAAAAATTCACTTAAATCGGTTAAAAATTGACGAAGATATCGCTGAACATACTCACATAAAAAAAGACGAATTGAGAAACTCCTCCTTTATTTTGAAGTCGGTTACTAATGAACAGCAATGGTCGCAATTCATTACACTCTGGCACAAAAGTTTTTACTTTTACCCCTTTTCGTATCGTATTTGCTACCCGAACACTTTGCTTTGTACCTTTTAAAAATTCAACTACCCAGTAAGTTAATTTCTCATTCACTCTACCGGTTTTTATTTCATTTACTACCATCTTATGGCTCACTTTGTCAAACGCCTTAGATACATCCAATGCTACACTACCAATTTGTCCACCTTTCCCAGTTCTGTGAAATATTTGGAAAGTTACCCATAAACCGAGATTCAGATTGGTATCCAAGCCTGAATTCAAGTTGACGTTTTTGAAAACAGTTCTTTTCCTATCATACATTTTGAAAATAAAAATTTCCCTCGATTTACCTACTACTGATGTGAAACTAAAAGGCTGTAATTTAAAACACTATTCGCGTCACCACCTATCTGAATTGTTACACTTTTTTAGTTTCCTGATAAACAGAAAGTCCCTAAATCAAAAATAAACAATCCGATCCCTGAATGATAATCACTAATGGTCTTTTCAAATCAGTTACTTAATATCTCTGTTTGTTCAAATCTTGGGTAACTTCTCAATCTTTATCCACAATTGCCTGTGTATTCCTAATACCTCAATTTTTGAACATACCCAACGAAATTTCTATAAACTTCGTTGAATGGTCCACCTGAATCCATAATACTTTCCTCATATCCATCTTTAGCTTCTCTCCTTAACGCTATTAATTCCCTGTTCAGTTGTTACAAGTGTTCCCTATTACTTTACTGTCTTTTATCTCTTTCGTGTTCTATTCTTACCAATTTCTTTATTCTTCACGATTTCCTGCTATAGTATGCAAACTGTGCACATTTATTTCCTCATCCTGTGTATCTCCTTGAACTTTTCGCACCTCCTCTCCACTGTTCTTGTACTCTGCTCTTGTACTCTGCCTCCACAAACTGAACCTTTCCCTAAAATATCTCTTCAATTCTGAAAATATGTGTCATTTTTTATGGCACCTATGAAACGTTAAATATAAATTTATCCCAGTTACTAAGTGTGGGATACTGATTCAGATAACGTTCAGAATAATATGCCACACTTTGACAAAACAGTCTCGTGCAACTATAATAGGCGAATCATTATCTTTATTTTACATAGTTTTAACTAGTTGAACGATAAGTAGATGAAAGGAAACAAAGTTACAGTAACATTATGATACAATTCAAAATAGTCGAATTGAGAACCTACACTTTTATAGACCGTAAATAAAAAAAAAAATCCTGCTTGCAATTGGGAAATGAAATCCTCGGAAATAACAGCTGTTAAGCCCTATTATATCCAATAAAAGTGACGCTATTGTGAAACAGTCAGTCATTGCACAAATAAGTAACTTAAGATTTTTAAAATTCCTAGTCTTAATTCTCCTCACTAGAATTTCGTGGAAGCGCATTATCAACCATACAATACAATACGTATGAGCTGACGAAGTCTTCAAAAAGTTCTCCCCACCTAGACTTTTAGTGTTCTGTAGGATAATATTGAATATTCCGGTTTGCCACTCAATTTTACAGTCACCAATAAATACATACTATGAAATCTTTTCGAAAAATTAACTCGCGTGTCCTGTAAACCATTCTCTCAATATACTAATTGCAAAACGCTGCTGTATCATGGCTACACTTAACATCCGGCTGTCATGTTATTACAGCACCACAGAGTGCCTAAAGTGAGATACTGAATAGCACGTGCCAAGAGAAGGCCAAGTCAAGTTTGTCAGCTTTTTAAAAAGAAGTTGAATGTAACCACCTCATGATTTAGTGCATAACGCTTAAACACTTAATTGTAATCTAGGCCAAATCTGTGTTCTCCGATGAATTTTTTACCTTATAAGTTTATTTATCTATTTTTATTTTTAGTTGTTTTGTCTGTGAGATTTTAAGAATCTGTTCCCTGTGCGAATATTTACATATATGATTTATATTTCTGATGTACTTTATTACCTGCTCACACTGATATTAAAGAGATTTTATTTTATCGTCATCCAGCATATTTTAGAACTGGAACAGAAATAAAACACTAATAGAAAGCGTGAAATGAATTGAAACAAAGCTCTCATGACGGAAGGTGTTGATTTTAAAGTTTGTGATATTCTGTTTATGTTAGTCCAGTTATATATTTTTAACTAAAATATGAGGCAGGATCAAACCCGAGTGAACAAAGGTGACTCAACTGGAACTGTTTCCTATACTTTCTGTCTCTTGTCGCATATAGAAAAAAAATTTAGAAATTTTCCTGATGGGAAATAATTAGATATTTGTCCTATTTGTGCGTGGAATGGCGCTTGTAGGGGATTGGATCGTGTGACGGTCTTGGGTATGTGGTGTAGAGGGGACCAGTCCTTCCGTCGTTACTGGCTACACCAGTCTGCTACCACCAGCTCCTGACAAAACACCTCTGAGGTGCGTACTAACAGTGCTCCTCAGTTTCAGGTCTTTTTAGATTCATTTCATTATTTTCATATAAACAGATTGTACAAGTGTATTTGTAATTCCAAACAAATTTTCTAAGAATTTTAAATTAAATGGCTCATTGATGAAATTCGAACTCATTATCTTTCGTCATTTAAATATACACTACGTTACGTAGGTTAATGCTTTACAAAACTTTGTCACATTTGTCATTAGTTTTAATCTTCGTCTTACTTCAAGTATGTGTCATGTTTAAAGCTAATATTTTCTTTACTATCGCTCAAAACATCGACGATAACAGATTTCTTTTTGTCTTTCTTGCAATTTTGTCGATTCGTTTGCTTGAATCTTCATTCTCTTATATATGCATTGTGTCTTAATCCATTATTGTCCTATACTTCCGTTTTTTCTACCTTTTCTTAATTTCCCCGTAATGCATCTAAATATGCGTTACAGCAGATTGGTTCATCTGTTTTATCTTAGAAGTTTGTAGCTCATTTAGTGTCTTGTGCTGATAAAAGTATCATTATTTCGTTTATTTTTTTTACGAAAGTAACATTTAGCAGGAATTAAAAAAAACAAATTATAATAACACTGTAGGAGTTCCTGACAGTTCCAGGACTTCAAGTATTATCCCTATTTAAACAGAGTTAGGCAGTTGAAAGTTTTGAACACAATAGCGTTTATAATTTCTTACGGATTCTTTACTGTTCAATTGAGAATAAGGTTGTTGATTTACAGTTTTACCTTCTGTGTAAGACATTGAATACAGAAAGAGTTGTAAATGTTTAAAATATAATTTCCTGGATCCCAGCAGAGAATATCGACTATAGAAGGAATCCTTAAAGGAGAAGCATTCATCTTTTGTGCTAATGATAAATCACGTCATTTTTCTCTACAAATGACAGCATTATGGAATAGAAATAATCATAACATTCGCATGGAAATAATTTTGGGAAACTAAGGAAAATCAGATGCAGGGCAGTTTTTGTGGCATGTCTGGTGAGTAAACTGCAACTTTACAGCACTGTAAGGTTCTGAACTTACCATGATCTGTCTAAAATACAAACCCAAATTTTCACGTTAAATTCACTTTAACCAAAAAAATACCCTTTTTTCTTCATTTTCCTTTAACCTCAGTTACGATGTCCTATCTACATGCCTATTGATGGGCAAGTGTAGAAGGTAACACCTTATATCTGGTGTTCATTAAGTTTTGTGTGTGCAATTCTTGCGCAACTGTTGCGCTCCCCCCCTCCTTTTCCAGTAGGGAAGCTGTTTTGTCTTTGGTCAAAGAATAACATTAACGAGCGCTGCACTGGATGTCAAGTCAGAGTGGTATAAGGATGTTCAACTGATTGAAACGAAATGGCCTGCGTGTTATATAGAAACTATAAAGACCTGTTTTAATGATGATAAATGTTATGAATAAGGACATTAATATGTACTGTTAATTTATTAAGTGAATGTGGGGAGAATGTATAAATTGTTATAATTACAGAGAATGTGGATTGTAATAAATAAATATTATAACACAAGGAGCATTTGAATATTGGTGGAAAGGGAAGTATCAATTTTAAAATTATTAAACTAACATTTACGCGCTGCTCCGCACGCACGGGTCTTGGCGTGTACAGAAATACTCTATTCTTTTTTGGTTTAAAGGCCAAATATTGACACGTAGAAGCAAGAAATATAAACTTCATTTAAATATTTTCCTTTCCTTTAGTTATTATCTTATATTTGGCTTTCATAACTGTTTAGTACCAGTTTCGCAAAGGTTCTTAAAGTGGTTCAGTCGCCGTTTTTTTTATATTATTCTTTTTTTAACACAATATAATATTTTGAAAATAAGAAATTGAAACGTTATCGCTAACGATTCCATGTAGTACAGGCATTTTAGACAGATTTTAGGGTTAACCTCGAAAAAAATAATGAAGAACTGAAATTTGGCATAGACGTTCCTTAGTACCTAAGAAACAAGTAATAAAAAGTCCCCACCTCTAGGGTGTCCGCGTCATAGTTTTTTTAGGTCAAAAGGGCTTAAATAGGGATTGAGTGCCAAATCTGTATAAACTCGTTGTAAAATTTAAAATGTCAGACTCTGTAAAGTTTTATTGCACCCTAGGTAATTAGGATAGGCTAATCACTCCATAAAAGTGTCATATCGGCACTATTATTATTTAAAAGTAAAAGTATAGTCACATTTTATCATGAAGGCAGTACAAAACATAACTTTTTTTTTCAATTTCTCTGCATTGCGGAAAAACTGTCAAAGTTACCAGGTCGGGACCTCTGATAAAAGTTGTAGTACACACTTTCAGCATTAAAATGGTATATCGTTCATCCCTCTGCGTCATATGGTTGTCGAGATACACGTTGAAACAAGCACACGTGAGTCAACGCTGGGCCGAGAGCTCCGCGCACCGCTCCCCGGCCATTATGGGTATTAACGTGAAAAAAATATAATGTAGACCTGAAAATCGGTACAGATATTACTTAATACCTAAGAATCATGTCTTGAAAAGTCCCCATCTCTGAGGTGTCCTGTTCATAGTTTTATTAGGGTAAAATGTTTCAATTAGGGCTTAAATGTCATAATCAGTATAAACGTCTTGTAGGTCTTAAAATATCAGCTTTTGTATCATTTAATTGCACTATAAGAAATTGGAAAAGCTAATTATTGAAAGACGGCGAAGTTTTGGACGTAATTAATGGACAGAAGTAAAAAAATCTCACATTTGATAGTGAAACAGGTACGAAATATGACTTTTTTTTGTAACAAAGTCAGATTTGCTAAAAACTATCGAAGGCCTATTATCAAAGTTACAGAGCGCAGTTTCAGCATTGAAATGGTGTATTCATCATGTTTTTCTGACAAAACGGATGGTGAGATATCATCCAAACATTCGAAACAACGCGCAGAGCTAAGCATAAGCGCCGTTCCACTTACCCTTCCTCGTCTGTCTGCATCATTCTAATCTCTTCGAACAGTGCGCTGAGATTTTGTGCCCTTGGCATTATATCTAAACTGACAGAAAGAAACCTTGAAAATGACGAAACATTTTTCAAAATTATAAATTATACAAATTTTTATTAAAATCTTTGAATGAAATTTAAAGTTTAGCTTCATCATCATACTCATCATCTGAACTATTATAGGTGACTTTAACTCATGCAGATCTTCGACAATGTCCACACATTAGTTTACACTCCAGCCCACAACGCACACATTCAAATCTATTTCGCAGATGTTCTTACAATTGCAGGGCACCAAATTGAGGAGATCATCCGGAGTAGGTGCAAGTTATTAGTCACTAGCACAAGAGCTCCATTCTGAATTTTCCAGCACCAATCTTCAGGACCAAAAGAATTTCCTAGCCATTCTTGAACCTGTAAGTATATTCGTAGAGAATGGATGGCCAATGTACCATATATTCGTAGAGAATGTCGCTCACATGCTGCATATGTTGGCGGAAGTGACGCAAGCTGGAAGGATGCAGTGACTGGTTGGGTTGCGAACTTACGACTGTATTTTATTACCAGAAGTTCATGGTTATTTTGACACTGAGATTTAAAATTGTCAATAAGAGCGTCTATTTGTCTGTTAAAAATATTAAGCTGTACCATAGGACCTTTTCCTCATACATCTTCCTTATTCTCTACCTCTTCCAACGCATGTGTCTTGGTGTATCACTTTTCAGCGAAAACTATCTATCGCAGATCACTGGCGTTTGTGTGTGGTAGTAACACAGAGTCGCCTTTCGATCACAACGTTGGCTGAATTTCAGTAACTGTGGTAGTGTGGGAGATATGGTGGTAGAAAATGGCCGATCAAGGACACTTTCAAAAGTTTACCAAAAACGTATGTGTCCCTGTGTATCACTGTTGAGCCAAAACTATTAAGCGCAGATCACTGGTCTTTGTGTGTGGTAGTAACACAGAGTTACCCATCGATCACAACGTTGGCCGAATTTCGGTAACTTTGGAAGTGTGATCAATCGAGGATATTTTCGTATTTCGTCCAAAGACATGCGTGTAAATTTTACTTTGCCACCTGAGCTACATAGCGCAGATGACTGGCATTTGTGTGTTGCAATTGCATAAAGTCTCCCATCGTGCACTATGGTTGTTAGATTTCGGTAGCTGTCAATCCAAATTCTTTACAAACTCGAACGAAGTCACCTAGAGTGGTGGTGTTCTGGCCTCGCATTCTGGAGGACGGCGGTTCGAATCCCCGTCCAGGCATCCAGATTTGGGTTTTCCATGGTTTCCCAAATCACTCCAGGTAAATGCCGGGATGCTTCCTTCAAAAGGCCATGGCCGAATTCCTTCCCATTCCTTGCCCCGCATCCCTTCCCGTCTATAAAGACCTCGCTGTTAAGAGACGCTAAGCAGTTAAAAAAAACGAACGAAGTCGTGTGTACCAGTTAGTTATTTATACAGTATAAATTATATTGACTTTATAATTTTCAAGTTTGAGGAGGTAGCCTAGCCCCTATCAAATCTATGAATTCCTCTTCCTCATATGGATGATCTCAATACTAGCACAGGACCCACATTAATGAAAACATCATGGTTTGTCTCTGCCAGCTCTTTAGGTCCTACCGGTCATCAATTCTGTCTTCTCCTGAATTTGCCTTCTCGTTTAACAGAAATGTTTTTAGAAATTTTCTTTGAATAGTTTAAAATCATTTACCTCCCTAACTTCTAATCTCCGCACATCCTAGCATAAGACTTTAGGTGTGTACATACATGTGCAATTTTCTTACTATCCATTAACGCATTAAAATAGTTGGATCTCTCAAAATTATCAATAAATTCTATAGGATGCAGCTTCCTGGTATAATCATAATAGTTAAATTCTTCATTTATATCAACACTGACCATCTGATTACCAATTAAGAGGACAACGCTTTGACTTACTTGAACCTATAACCCAACGATCCTTTTCTCCAGTTAATTTACATTACATTGTGTCGCCTCCAATCCACGCGTAAGCTGTTCCTAATACTGTACCAATGTGTTAACATTTTGTTTTAATTCGTTTTTCATGTCTTGTCTCAGCTTATCTGCTCTACTATCACTGGTTTGAAATAAACCCACACACTCATCGCTCATCTTATTACACTTTCCATTAACTCTTTACCAATGAAATTTACACATTCAGTTATATTCTGTTCACAAACTGGAGTTACCTTTTGAATATTACCCATACATTTCTTTTTGCACTGATCTACTTCCTGTAATACTTGCTGGTATTTTTCACTACATTGTTCAGCCACTTCCCCCAGTCTCTAATTTAATTGGTTAATGCCGTCGTTGGTTAGGGAACTAAAACCCTGAAATTGGTTATTAAGTTTCTCATCAAAACAGTTAGCAAGTCTAGAGAATTTGGTATCATGATTTACTTTCAGTTCAGAAAATATACTATCAACATTCAACTCCTTTTTAAATTCAGCTAATTTACCATCAAGATTCAGCTAATTTTTAAATTATGCAAATTTACTACTGATTTAAGAGAATTTGCTATCAAAGTTTGCGTTAAAATTAGTTACAAACGATTCTAGAAATGTCTGAAAATTTTGTGCGTCAACCATATTCAACTAGCTAAGAAAATGATTTCACAAGAAAAATATAGAAACTGACTTTAGCAAGATAACACATAGGAATATACAAAAGCAAATATCTAAATACACAGTATTTTCTGTTCGCTGCGACAGGATTTTAAGCACTTACACCATTTTCATCCACACTTTCATCACTTTTTCTCTCTTTGCGTGGCACTACTTTTCAAAACACTTCATAAACAAAATCACTAAACTTCCCGAGTTGATCGTTGAAACGCCTTCCGACTCGTAAGGAATGCTCGTAAACTGGGCCGAAAACATCCGCCTCTTGCCGTCGCTGCCATTACCAATCAGTCGCTGGTTCCAAGAAACTACCGGCTAAAATGCTAGATCCTTCCTCAAGGTTCTCCCAACTGCGCCACGTTTCTGAAATCGTTATTCCCCGGTATTTCTTCGCTGCTGACAGGTTTACAACTAAGAAAATTTGCACATTGGTGTTTTGATATATGTTATATTACAGATATCCGAATCTCCTGTGTGTTTCCACGGTCGCCATCATAAGTATTTGGTTGTATAAAATAATTACTCGAAGAATCACTTGTTAATTTTTCCCGTGTGCTCATATATTTATATTACACAGCAAGGCATCAACTCCATACAAAGATTTTATAAACAACTGTTCCGTTGATTAAGGTCACACACTTCCCATAACTATTGACTGACAACCAATTCTGCTCGCCATTTCTGCGCGCTCAATGGACACTAGAAACGTTCAGAATTATTCAAAAAGTTCCGACCGAATTTCTCTAATTCTAACAATACTTTAAGAATTAAATCCTTACAAAATCAATCAGAATTAATATAAAATCATTCACAACCAACACGAAACACATGGAAATTAAAATCCAAAATATTTACAAGTATTTAGACACAAAACTATCTGAATAAACCAGTCCAAACGTTTGCAAATTGTCCTCCAAACATCGTAGCTCACTTCAACACTTAGAATTACAAACTTCTTTTAATCGATGTTTCTTGTGTAATACTGTCCTTGAACGTATTACTATGTGTGAGTGGAGACTTTCCTGGCGTATCGATTCAACAAAATCTTCTCGACTGTCCCGCCGGATGGTGGTGTAAAAACATGACGTTTCGACAGCTAACTCTGCTGTCTTCATCAGTCGAGACAGAGACAGTCAGCTGAGAACAACTGCCAGATACATGATGAAGACAGCAGAGTCAGCTGTTGAAACGTAGTGTTTTTACACCACCATCCGGCAGGACACCCGAGAAGATTTTGTTGCAGTATTTACATAGTTTCTCTCCACAAAACAATTTCATTAAAAAATCGGTTGGGTATAAAGGCTGATATAATATCTTCAAAATTAACATTTTGAGTTCAAAAGACAACATTTAGCCTCGACTTGCTCGTTATTGTTTGTTAACTGAAAGTATTTTTTGATTAATTTTGACTTACAAAAGCTGCTCTCTCACACACAAAGTTGTAAATAACTGTAGGGTGACCTTAAGATTCAACGATGAATTTTAAAACGTTCAAAGTTACCCAATCGTTTATTATTGAAACGGAAACATTGGATTTTAAATGCCTTCACAACATTGTTATTTGCGGGAGTAGTTCTGATTCTAATATTTCATCCAAAATACAGGAAATTTTTATACAGTAATTTTTAATCCACTCTCTTTCGTCGAAAACAAATTATTTTTATTACATCCTCAAATGATGATTTTTTTTTTTAGTCCTCTTAATTTTCTTAGCAATATTTATTGCTCCTTGTAAAATATGACGCCGCTTTTCTTATATAAAAAGAAAACAATCTATTGATGTAGGATCGTAATTTTTCACGGCGTTGAATATTAATATATTTTTCTCGGGCAACCAGCCGTGTTAATATATCATATTTGCGGGACGTTTCGAAGGCGTCCATCTCTGCCTCCATTCTCAACCAAATGTCAGTGTATAACTGTTAGTTTATTCAGCCGCTGCTACGGAAACGGTGGAAAACAAAAACCAACACAACGCGATTACGTCATCCGCTCTTCTGCTCGTTGCCGGCGCGGAACTGTTTCAGCATTTTAATCGCCGGGTTCCAGGCCGCACTGAGTTGACAACCAGTGTCCCTGTTGACTAATAAATCAGTTGATCTTATTTCTACAGCCTCTGTAATAACGCTGGCCCAAAAATCTTTGACCCGGGCTAAAATGGTTGTTTTTTTCAAATTCAAAAGTGTGACCTTCTTGCACACTATGTTCGGCCACCGCAGATTTTTCTTCTTGCCCTAGACGAACATTTCTGGCATGCTCTACACATCGCTGCACAATGCATCGCTGCGTCTGTCCAATGTAGCCACGGCCACATTTACATGGTATATAATATACACCAGGGGTTCGTAAACCTAAGTCATCTTTAACGCTGCCGACCAAGTTAATAATTTTAGTGGGTGGTCTATAAATTGTCTTGACTCCGTGTTGTGATAGCAGTCTACCTATTTTGAAACTTAGGGCACCCACAAACGGCAGAAACGCAAGGCCCTTGGTATCACTCTGATCTCTCCGTAGATTTTCCTTCTGTTTAAACGCACGAGTAATCAGTCCCTGATTATAATCATTATTTAAAAACGTTTTCCGGAGATAGTCCAATTCACCAGCCAGGCTATGTTTGTCACAAATCCTTTGTGCTCTGTGTACCAACGTAGATAATACAGAGTTTCGTTGTGCCGGATGATGACAGCTGTTGGCATTTAAATATAAGTCGATATGGGTAGGCTTCCGATACACAGTGTGTCCCAGCGAACCATCAGCACGTTTCATAACAAGCACATCAAGAAACGGCAGGCAACCGTCCTCCTCCAATTCCATTGTGAACTGAATATTTTCATGGATTGAATTGAGATGCGCAAGGAATTGGTCAAGACTGTTTCTGCCAATGGGCCAAATCACAAAGGTATCATCGACATACCTATAAAAACACTTCGGCTGGAGTGGTGCGTGATTTAGTGCCTCTTCTTCAAAAAATTCCATGAAGAAATCAGCAATGACAGGAGACAACGGCGAACCCATTGCTACACCGTCCACTTGTTCGTAATATTCTCCTTCAAACTTAAAATAAGTGGTTGTCAACACATGGTGGAAAATATCAATCATTTTTTGATCAAAATACCTTCTTAACAGATCTAAGGAGTCGACCAAGGGAACACGAGTAAAAAGAGAGACCACATCGAAGCTCACCATTAAATCACCAGGATCTAACTTCATGTTGTCTAAGATTTCCACAAACTCACTGGAATTTCGAATACTGCGATGAGCCTTCCCTACGAATGGGTTGAGAATATCTTTGAGGTATTTAGCCAAAAAGTACGTAGGGCTATCAATTGTACTTACAATAGGTCGCATAGGTACTCCTACTTTATATACTTTCGGTAGACCGTACAACCTGGGAGGAACAGGAGCACGGGGTTGGAGTCGTCTTTTCACATCTTCTGGTAGTTCTAAGGAGCGGAACAGCTTCGTAGTCAAGTTGGTTAGCTTAGATGTAGGGTCACGGTTAATCTTCCTGTATGCTTGGTCCTCCAAAAGCTGCATAATTTTACTATGATAGTCCATCTTGCTTAAAACCACCGTGCAGTTACCCTTGTCTGCCGGAAGAATGACAATATTTTCGTCTTTCTTCAACTCACGAAGCGCACGCCTCTTTTCACTTGAGATGTTTGATTTAAGCAATTTACCCTTACAAAGCACCCGACATGTTTCACGCCTAATCTCCTCCGCTTCTTCCGCAGGTGGCGTGCGAACCGCAATTTCAACACCACTGATAATCTCCCGATAAGGCACAGATTTAGGTACCGGAGCAAAATTGAGGCCCTTCGATAAAACAGATGATGTAACAGGATCAAGTTCTCTGTCTGATAGGTTAACAATAGTACGCGCTGAAAAATTTCGTTGAAATCCGCTCAAACTTCGAACATTGTCTGGCCGACACACGTTGTTGCAACTTGAAACTATACGCTGTAGTACTGCCATCTACCCACTCCCAGGCATCCACAGATAATGCGTTAGCAAGGTAAAGATGACACGAAAGCAGCGTCTTGCCAATCCGGTCCAAAGCTTGTCTCGTAAAACGAATACGTTTCTTTACCAAAGCAAGGCTTGCACGACGCAAAATTCTCACTGCAGCGGCCGAAGTAATTGGATGACGTATTCGGGCAAATTGTGGCACCACATCATGATCACGACATCTTTGAAGAAACGCCAGATTGCACAAAAGCTTGGCCTTTTTATTACGTAGCATTTCTAACTGTTTTACAGAACGAAACATCTCCTCCCCGTAAAGGCTAGTGATGTAGGATCGTAATTTTTCACGGCGTTGAATATTAATATATTTTTCTCGGGCAACCAGCCGTGTTAATATATCATATTTGCGGGACGTTTCGAAGGCGTCCATCTCTGCCTCCATTCTCAACCAAATGTCAGTGTATAACTGTTTGTTTATTCAGCCGCTGCTACGGAAACGGTGGAAAACAAAAACCAACACAACGCGATTACGTCATCCGCTCTTCTGCTCGTTGCCGGCGCGGACTGTTTCAGCATTTTAATCGCCGGGTTCCAGGCCGCACTGAGTTGATAACCAGTGTCCCTGTTGACTAATAAATCAGTTGATCTTATTTCTACAGCCTCTGTAATAACGCTGGCCCAAAAATCTTTGACCCGGGCTAAAATGGTTGTTTTTTCAAATTCAAAAGTGTGACCTTCTTGCACACTATGTTCGGCCACCGCAGAATTTTCTTCTTGCCCTAAACGAACATTTCTGGCATGCTCTACACATCGCTGCACAATGCATCGCTGCGTCTGCGTCTGCGTATGCTGAAACAGTTCCGCGCCGGCAACGAGCAGAAGAGCGGATGACGTAATCGCGTTGAGTTGGTTTTTGTTTTCCACCGTTTCCGTAGCAGTGGCTGTATAAACAAACAGTGTTTTTATAGGTATGTCGATGTTACCTTTGTGATTTGGCCCCATGGCAGAACCAGTCTTGACCAATTCCTTGCGCATCTCAATTCAATCCATGAAAATATTCAGTTCACAATGGAATTGGAGGAGGACGGTTGCCTGCTGTTTCTTGATGTGCTTGTTATTAAACGTGCTGATGGTTCGCTGGGACACACTGTGTATCGGAAGCCTACCCATACCGACTTATATTTAAATGCCAACAGCTGTCATCATCCGGCACAACGAAACTCTGTATTAACTACCTTGGTACACAGAGCACAAAGGATTTGTGACAAACATAGCCTGGCTGGTGAATTGGACTATCTCCGGAAAACGTTTTTAAATAATGGTTATAATCAGGGACAGATTACTCGTGCGTTTAAACAGAAGGAAAATCTACGGAGCGATCAGAGTGATACCAAGGGCCTTGCGTTTCTGCCGTTTGTGGGTGCCCTAAGTTTCAAAATAGGTAGACTGCTATCACAACACGGAGTCAAGACAATTTATAAACCACCCACTAAAATTAGTAACTTGGTCGGCAGCGTTAAAGATGACTTAGGTTTACGAACCCCTGGTGTATATTATATACCATGTGAATGTGGCCGCGGCTACATTGGACAGACGCAGCGATGCATTGTGCAGCGATGTGTAGAGCATGCCAGAAATGTTCGTCTAGGGCAAGAAGAAAAATCTGCGGTGGCCGAACATAGTGTGCAAGAAGGTCACACTTTTGAATTTGAAAAAACAACCATTTTAGCCCGGGTCAAAGATTTTTGGGCCAGCGTTATTACAGAGGCTGTAGAAATAAGATCAACTGATTTATTAGTCAACAGGGACACTGGTTATCAACTCAGTGCGGCCTGGAACCCGGCGATTAAAATGCTGAAACAGTCCGCGCCGGCAACGAGCAGAAGAGCGGATGACGTAATCGCGTTGTGTTGGTTTTTGTTTTCCACCGTTTCCGTAGCAGCGGCTGAATAAACAAACAGTTATACACTGACATTTGGTTGAGAATGGAGGCAGAGATGGACGCCTTCGAAACGTCCCGCAAATATGATATATTAACACGGCTGGTTGCCCGAGAAAAATATATTAATATTCAACGCCGTGAAAAATTACGATCCTACATCACTAGCCTTTACGGGGAGGAGATGTTTCGTTCTGTAAAACAGTTAGAAATGCTACGTAATAAAAAGGCCAAGCTTTTGTGCAATCTGGCGTTTCTTCAAAGATGTCGTGATCATGATGTGGTGCCACAATTTGCCCGAATACGTCATCCAATTACTTCGGCCGCAGCAGTGAGAATTTTGCGTCGTGCAAGCCTTGCTTTGGTAAAGAAACGTATTCGTTTTACGAGACAAGCTTTGGACCGGATTGGCAAGACGCTGCTTTCGTGTCATCTTTACCTTGCTAACGCATTATCTGTGGATGCCTGGGAGTGGGTAGATGGCAGTACTACAGCGTATAGTTTCAAGTTGCAACAACGTGTGTCGGCCAGACAATGTTCGAAGTTTGAGCGGATTTCAACGAAATTTTTCAGCGCGAACTATTGTTAACCTATCAGACAGAGAACTTGATCCTGTTACATCATCTGTTTTATCGAAGGGCCTCAATTTTGCTCCGGTACCTAAATCTGTGCCTTATCGGGAGATTATCAGTGGTGTTGAAATTGCGGTTCGCACGCTACCTGCGGAAGAAGCGGAGGAGATAAGGCGTGAAACATGTCGGGTGCTTTGTAAGGGTAAATTGCTTAAATCAAACATCTCAAGTGAAAAGAGGCGTGCGCTTCGTGAGTTGAAGAAAGACGAAAATATTGTCATTCTTCCGGCAGACAAGGGTAACTGCACGGTGGTTTTAAGCAAGATGGACTATCATAGTAAAATTATGCAGCTTTTGGAGGACCAAGCATACAGGAAGATTAACCGTGACCCTACATCTAAGCTAACCAACTTGACTACGAAGCTGTTCCGCTCCTTAGAACTACCAGAAGATGTGAAAAGACGACTCCAACCCCGTGCTCCTGTTCCTCCCAGGTTGTACGGTCTACCGAAAGTATATAAAGTAGGAGTACCTATGCGACCTATTGTAAGTACAATTGATAGCCCTACGTACTTTTTGGCTAAATACCTCAAAGATATTCTCAACCCATTCGTAGGGAAGGCTCATCGCAGTATTCGAAATTCCAGTGAGTTTGTGGAAATCTTAGACAACATGAAGTTAGATCCTGGTGATTTAATGGTGAGCTTCGATGTGGTCTCTCTTTTTACTCGTGTTCCCTTGGTCGACTCCTTAGATCTGTTAAGAAGGTATTTTGATCAAAAAATGATTGATATTTTCCACCAAGTGTTGACAACCACTTATTTTAAGTTTGAAGGAGAATATTACGAACAAGTGGACGGTGTAGCAATGGGTTCGCTGTTGTCTCCTGTCATTGCTGATTTCTTCATGGAATTTTTTGAAGAAGAGGCACTAAATCACGCACCACTCCAGCCGAAGTGTTTTTATAGGTATGTCGATGATACCTTTGTGATTTGGCCCATTGGCAGAAACAGTCTTGACCAATTCCTTGCGCATCTCAATTCAATCCATGAAAATATTCAGTTCACAATGGAATTGGAGGAGGACGGTTGCCTGTCGTTTCTTGATGTGCTTGTTATTAAACGTGCTGATGGTTTGCTCGGACACACTGTGTATCGGAAGCCTACCCATACCGACTTATATTTAAATGCCAACAGCTGTCATCATCCGGCACAACGAAACTCTGTATTAACTACCTTGGTACACAGAGCACAAAGGATTTGTGACAAACATAGCCTGGCTGGTGAATTGGACTATCTCCGGAAAACGTTTTTAAATAATGGTTATAATCAGGGACAGATTACTCGTGCGTTTAAACAGAAGGAAAATCTACGGAGAGATCAGAGTGATACCAAGGGCCTTGCGTTTCTGCCGTTTGTGGGTGCCCTAAGTTTCAAAATAGGTAGACTGCTATCACAACACGGAGTCAAGACAATTTATAGACCACCCACTAAAATTAGTAACTTGGTCGGCAGCGTTAAAGATGACTTAGGTTTACGAACCCCTGGTGTATATTATATACCATGTGAATGTGGCCGCGGCTACATTGGACAGACGCAGCGATGCATTGTGCAGCGATGTGTAGAGCATGCCAGAAATGTTCGTCTAGGGCAAGAAGAAAAATCTGCGGTGGCCGAACATAGTGTGCAAGAAGGTCACACTTCAGTTCGCATTGAGTCACCGAACCGGTAACTTCCTCGTAGGCTCAGAGCAGTTAACAAATTTCCTCATTTCTGCAAGTGTGTGTGTTAGTTTAACATTGTTTGTGGTTTTACTTCAACTTTGCTTGTGGCAGACAAGACAACTTTGTCTTCGCCGTAGGTAAAGTCTACAGCAATGGAAGGGCAGTTTTACGATACAGGACAATCAATAGCAACAGCTCTACAAACGTGCTACGACAGTGAGTCATCTTCAACACCGATCAACAACTTCAGTCAGCAATGTGAGACGTTCAACATAACAGACCAGCCCCCCCTACTCCAGTACCAAGACCATTTTCCACCACTACCATCAGCTACATTAACGGAAGATCTACAAACAAATCAGCGCCAGCAAACTGCAAAGAATCGCCCTCGCTCTCCACCAACAACAGAAACATCTGCAAACTTCGACTCCTCCCTGAAGAAGAAGATGAGACAAGAGGGACGCAGTGAACAAGAAGAAACAGAAACCATCAGAATGGAGTTGGCAGCAGACAACGAGCAGCCAAAACCAACAACGGTACTAGCAGGTGAGCAGCTTGCGCTTCCCAGTGTGCAGTCAACAGTGAACGATCATGTAAACTCCACGCGAGCCAGGAACAATAACAGTGTTAACAACAGATTTAGTGGATCGGACAATGGTCCATTCATTGTGATAATAGAAAGCATAGACGGGAACGTGGGTAAATGGCATCCCATGGCGTTGGGGAAATTTTTGTTTCAGAATCATAGCCACCTAAAAGATAAAATAGATAACATTGTACAAGCGGGGCGTAACAGAGTCAGAATTGAATGTAAAACGGGGCAGTCAGCAAACCAACTGGCTGCGCTAGAATCCTTTAAAGAAATCAGCTTGGAGGCATATATCCCAACCTCTATGACAACAAGACAGGGCGTAATTAGAAACGTAGACACTAGTTTAAGCATTAAGGAAATTTCTGAATCCATTGAAAGTCAGTATAAAGTGATTAACGTCAAACGCTTCTCTAAAAGATACCTAAACAACGGGAAGACAACCCTCAGAGATCTGACAGTTTGCTTACTTTCCTTCAAATCCCAGGTTCTTCCTGAATATGTTAACTCTACGGAATGCGTTGCAAAGTCGAGCCTTACATCCCACCACTAATTCAGTGTTTCCAATGTTTACGCTATAATCACGTCAAAGCGCAATGCCGTAGCCAACAAAGATGTAGCAAGTGCGCAGGGCCCCATGACTACAAACTTTGCCCCTCTCAGGGCAACCCATGCTGCATATTTTGCAACGGAAATCACCTTGCCACTGACAAAAATTGCCCAGAATATCAGAGACGACGAGCGGAAAAAATTAATAGAATATATGCCTCCCACCCCAACCAATACGGTGAAATGGCTCACAGCTACGCAAAAATCACAGCCGAGCCTCCAAAGCATAGACATTTCCAAACAGTGCAAGTAGATTCTAATCAACCCGAACCATCCAGTACCTTACAGCACAATAATAACAATAATTCTCCCAATCGATATGTCTGGACCAAAGGCCCTAAATCCTTTAAAAATACAAGATTCACTAAAGAAAACGCAGATCTGAATACAAGGAAATTCCTGTACATATATAACGGCCCCACCGCTCCAATCATCACAGGCCATCAAGTACACTCGGCCCAAACGGACCAGACGGAAACTGCGCCTTACGCTTCCTCTCCGTGCGAAGCGATTCAAACCACAAACCTCATACAGCCTCCAACGAATCAGCAGCACAATGTTCCTTATGCTCATACTGAGATATTACATCCACAAAATGAAAGCCTAATAGAAAAAATATTCAATCTTATTATGTTTTTGATTAAAGATGCAAGATCGTCACCAGAGAATTCATTAAACCCTTCAATTGTTCTAGAAAGACTAGTTAACATATTCCAACCCAATGGCAAAATTTAAAGTTCTGCAATGGAACGCTAGATCAATTCGAGCAAATCAAGAATCCTTTCAAAGAGAATTAAGCTGTAATGACATATCAATAGCGGCAATATCAGAAACTTGGCTAAAACCTGATACCCCCCTCCACTTCAAAGGCTACCACATATTACGCAACGACAGAGAGGATGGAAAAGGAGGAGTAGCCATAGCAATAGAAACCAGGATTCCATTTACACCAATTTATATTGACCACACGCGCATAAATTCATTCCAAGCCATTGCAGTTAGGGTAAGAGTACATAATACGAAATTGTCCATTATCTCCGTTTATTGCCCTCCCAAAACAAAAATTAGAAGCGGAGAATGGCGAGCACTTATTCAGCAGGTAGAGGAACCGTTCTTAATATGCGGAGACCTAAATGCACACCACACAACTTGGGGGTGCGAGTTAAACGACACATTCGGGGAAGCTGTCATGGAAATAATAGACGAACTTAACCTGTACGTACTGAATGACGGTTCACCAACTTTAATCCCAAAACCTGGACATCGAAAATCTGTAATAGACATATCTATCTGCTCACCCTCCCTGGCAACCGATTTTCATTGGCATAACCTGCAGCAGTCATGGGGCTCGGACCACTACCCAATCATTATATCAACCAAACAGTGGACCAAACCACAGAATTCACTACCCTATAGAAAGTGGAATATCCGGAAAGCCAATTGGGCCAAATACGGTCAGGCAATAGAGACAGAATTAGATCATGTTTGTTCTCACAACACAATTAGCCATCAATATCAAGAATTTATAAAAATCATAAACAACGCAGCAGAAAAATCAATTCCTCGATGTAACCCTGAAACGTTTGTTCCAGATCAACGGCCAAAAGAAAATTAGCGCTAACTAGATACAAACAAGCAGCAACGTGGGAAAATTTTATAAACTATAAAAAAGCCGACGCTGAAACCAAAAGAATTCTAAAAACGAGGAAAAAAGACTGCTGGAAGGAATTCTGCAACAAGCTAAACAAGAATGTACCTTTGAACACAGTATGGAATACCATAAACAGATTTCGGAAAAAACCTACAGGAATGAAATCCTTAACAAATTGGATGGAAGAATTCGCCAATAAAATTGCTCCGCCTACAGTTCCACCAAGTCTCTCAAGCCCCTCAAATGATTCCAAGGAAGAGAAACGACAAAATATTTTAGATAAAGAGTTCAAACTTGAGGAGCTGGACATGGCCCTCAAAACGTCAACCAACTCAGCGCCGGGATTAGATAATATAAACTATCTGATGCTGTTTCACCTACCACCCAGAGCTAAATTAATATTGCTACATCTGTTTACGAACATATGGTCCAAAAGTGAATTCCCGGAAGACTGGACAACACAAATTATTATACCAATACAGAAGCCGGGTAAAGATAGTAACTGTGCAAACTCGTATCGCCCTATAGCTCTCTCCTCGTGTATTGCTAAAACATTTGAACGAATAATCAAAACGAGATTAGAATGGTGGCAGGAGCACCACAGCAAGTTACCGAAAACACAGTACGGATTTAGAAAAGGGAAAAGTACAAACGACAATCTGAGTATACTTACCCTCGATATAGAACGCACCTTTATCAATAAAGGATACCTATCAGCCTTATTCTTGGATATAACAGGAGCATATGATAATGTCCAGATACCGACTTTAATTGAAAAGCTTAGAACATTACAACTCCCGGAAGTATATTTGCGTGGTATATATAATCTCCTTCGCTGTAGGACCATATACATCCGACAACAGGACAATACTCTATACGAACCACGCATTGTCACTAAAGGAATTCCGCAAGGAGCAATTCTCAGTCTCATTCTCTTCGCCATCTATATAGCTGACATAGAAAATATATTCAGCCCATCGATAAAAGTATTGCAATTTGCAGATGACGTTTGCGTCTACACATGGTCTCCCTCTCAAGGCATAAACATCTGGAGATTAAAAGAAGCCGCCAAACAGCTATACGAATGGACTCTTCAATTAGGATTAACTATATCGCAAACTAAATCGTCAATTGTAATCTTTTCCCGGAAACAGTGCACCCTCAGAGAGACGGAGATTCAGCTAGGGCCCTACCTTTTTCCGGTACGAACATCAGTCAAACACCTCGGGCTACTGATTGATAGCAAACTTACATGGAAAAAACACATCGATCAAATCTTAACCAAATCAGAACGTCACCTGAACGTCTTAAGATCGATATCACGTGTTTGGTGGGGAGCCGACCCTGCCATTCTTCTAATTATGTACAGAGCACTCATTAGACCAATCCTGGATTATGGAAGCCACTGTTACGGTAATGCACCCAAGTATATACTCCGCAAATTAGACATCCTGCAATATAGAGCCATAAGAATATGCTTAGGAACGATGATGTCCACGCCAACTAACGCTTTATTAGTGGAGGCAAAGGAAATGCCTCTGGTCATCCGCCGTCAGCTGTTAGCATCGGTTTACTTAACCAGGCGAGCAGCAATTACAAATCACCCTGTAATGAAAAAGGCCATAGATTATACAAAAGTGATGGAGAAAAGTGATATGTCCACCATTTCAAGAACTCCTTTGTTGATCCTAAGCTACGAAAAAATAAAACTTATGGCACCTTTAATTATCCAAAATGAAATGCTACCCCTCTTTTCAAAAGACTACGAGGTTCTAAGATTCAAACCCAATATACACTATCTACCAAATTGTATTATAAAAAGTGGGAAAATAAAATCCTTAGCGGAGGGGTTCTTATCTCAAACGTGGCCGAATCACATCCACATTTACACTGACGGCTCCAAATCCCCCGACGGAGTTGGATATGCCTACTTTTGTCCTGAATCAAAAGTATCTAAGCAAGTCAGTCTACCACCAGAAACTTCGATATACACAGCCGAAGCCCTCGCAATCAGAGAAGCAATAAAATACGGATTCAAGCGATACAGTAAAATGCTGATCCTAACAGATTCGAAAAGCGTAGCCTTAAAACTAGACAACCTAAATAGACATAGTGACCTCAATATGATTTTAGTAGACATTATACAACTGATGCATGCGGCCTACGTAGAAAGGAAAGATGTACACCTAGTATGGATCAATGGTCATGCGTCAATTCAACACAATGAAGCAGTCGACACATTAGCAAAAGATAGTTTATCACACGGAGAGAGACAATTCATTCAATTGCCACACACTGACTTTATACCTATTATCAAGAAACAATATATTAGTGACTGGTCAGAATCATGGTCCACAACCCAATCGGTCAGAGGAAAGCACTACGCTTCAATTCAACCCAATATTCCACCCAAACCTTGGTTTGCAACCTGCAGAATGAGCAGAAGGCACATATCATCAATAATCCGCATAAGATTGGGCCATGGAAGTTTCCCAAGCCATCTATATAGAATAGGAGTGCTCCAATCACCCTCTTGTCAGGAAGACCACGAAGAAGTAGCGGATTTAAATCACATCATCCTAGCTTGCAATCAGTACAAGAACCCCCAAAACAAACTATACAAAACTTTAGTAAAACTAAATATACCTCTTCCGACCTCCGTAACCTCCCTCTTGATGTCACAAAGACAAGATGTGTATGGAGCACTAGCCCGATTTCTACATGAGTCCAACCTAAAACTTTGAACTTCCCATCAAAATAGGAGATATCACCTAACGACAGATATAGACAACCAATTATCAGATAAAAGCTTGCTAAGGAAAAATTTAATACACTACAATAAAATAATACCCACATGATAGACTCACGTTTCAAATCATAAAGTAAAAGACGAGAAATCATTCACACACTTATTCATTATAAAAGTCCGAATGAAAAATACAAAATACCCAGTTTAATTTATTTGACAAAACAATCCAATGTAAAACTTGTAATAGGATTGTTAATTACCTTACTCATCTCATTGGTTATTACTTATATAAAATGTATTCCAATCTATGGGTAATGCCGAAACAAATGATACATGAAGGTCACAATAAATGTAAATTGTACTATGTCTAAACTAATTACCACTCCAATGTAATACAACATTTTCAATAGAATAGTCAATTATGTATGAAAAATCCAAAAAGTGTATTATATAACAGGAATGTTGATCACCGCATTGGCCATCATGGATATAAAATGTACTACTATCTATAGTTAATACCGAATCAAAAGATATATTAATGTTTATAATCGAAATAAATTGTACTATGTCTAGACTAAATGGAACTGTAAAATATTGTAATTAATCAGCTGGTCAATTGGCGCAAGCCAACGACCATAAATAAATAAATAATAAGGTCACACTTTTGAATTTGAAAAAACAACCATTTTAGCCCGGGTCAAAGATTTTTGGGCCAGCGTTATTACAGAGGCTGTAGAAATAAGATCAACTGATTTATTAGTCAACAGGGACACTGGTTATCAACTCAGTGCGGCCTGGAACCCGGCGATTAAAATGCTGAAACAGTCCCGCGCCGGCAACGAGCAGAAGAGCGGATGACGTAATCGCGTTGTGTGGTTTTTGTTTTCCACCGTTTCCGTAGCAGCGGCTGAATAAACAAACAGTTATACACTGACATTTGGTTGAGAATGGAGGCAGAGATGGACGCCTTCGAAACGTCCCGCAAATATGATATATTAACACGGCTGGTTGCCCGAGAAAAATATATTAAAACAATCTATTGTCATTGCAATGCAGTACGTCATTTCAAAAGGAAAAATAACAAAGAAAAGTAAAATTACATCATTCCGTAGCAGACAACTGGTGTCTACATTTTCTTGTTGATCTTATAATTCATGAATGCGAGTCAAACTGGGAGGGGAATCTTTAAACAGATAATAGATTAATTAACAACTTAAAACAATAAAATTACAAAATCTTCAGTGATAAGGCTGTGCCAGTTTATTTTAATACATTTTCGAATCGTAAATGTATTTTAGAGACGCCAAGAACCAAATCAGTTTTTAACCGGAACCTATTTCCCTTCTTTCTACCAATTTCAGATAATTATCATCATAAAGTCATTTTTTTCGGTTTTTATTCGCATCGGCCACTACCACTTTCAGCAGACGTGGACGGCTGTCAAGAACTTAATTTTATTCTGGCTTGAAGCGAAGCGCGTCAGTACTCGCTGTCGTACTTTAATAACTGATTACAGTTAACGAGAACAAACTGTTCTCTTGTACGCTAAGACCACATTCTCACCTTCCGCGCCACCACCCGCAGAGTGCCCGCGACTACCTTGAACGGCATTTGATTTCTATATCAGCTTTTATCCCTGATTTTTTACTGTCTGCGCAGAGCAGCAGCAGCTAGTTGATATCCAGCAACCGTTGTGTAAAGTGCCGCCATTTCTGTTTAATTTGAAGTGTTGTAGTTAGCGTCTATCTTGGAATATACACTGTCTTTCCGGAGCAGCAGATAGTTGATCCAGCAAATTTGTGACAAGAGACGCCATTTCTGTTTACTTAGTTTAAAGTGTTTGGATAGCTTTTGTTTTATTTGCGTTATATGAATAGCAGCAGCGTTCAGTAATCGCGATCACCTTTAATTTTTTTTCTATAGAAATGTATTTATAGCTTATTCGTAATTTTATTTATTACTCTGATTAATACTTCCTATGAACTTCTCAGTGCTGTATCCGCCGTCTGGTATAAATTTACCGCACCAGTTAGGTTTTGTCTAAGCCGTATTAGTGATTGTTAGTAAATGGTTAACAGTGTGTTATTTGGATCTCTCGGTTGGTTAATTCTTTCATCCTCTTCTTAGTATTTGTTTAGAGAGTAATATGTGTTGGGACTGTTTTTGCTATATGCAGACGCGGGCTGAGGTGGCTGATCTTTCTACTCAGCTTTCAGTTTTGTTAACGAAAGTTACAAGGCTGGAAGCTGCCGTAAGTGAATGCAGCAGATGTGGTATGGGTGACCCTGTTGAAGCAAGCGCACTCATAGGTTCTCTCCTACCAATCATCGTACCTGCAGTCCAGGCTGAGATGTTGGAATCTGGGCGGCGGTTGACTGAAGGCGGCTGCCGTGTGGTTTCTAGTCGTCGACGCCGCTTGCGGCGGCAGTCGTACAAGTCTGAATCCCAGGAGGGCAAAGGTTGTACCACTGTCCAGTCGGTTTGATGTATTGTCCGGGACTGATTCAGTTTCACAACCGTCAGGCAATGAGTTGCCAGCTCTCCAGCCCACTAGGTCTGAACGACCGCTGAAGGGGATTCTGTTGACTGGAAGCTCCAACGTTAAGAGATTTATTGAGCCCCTTAGGGAAATGGCGTTTAGGTCAGGGAAGAAATCCAACATCCATTCATTGTGTATTCCGGAAGGTCTGATCCAAGATATGGAACAGGCCATCGTGGATGCCATTAATATTACGAGGTGTAGCTAGCTGCAGTTACTCAATGATGCTGGCCGCCTTGGGTCGGAGAGTATCCTCTCTTCCTTCCGGTGGCTTGCTCAAAGGGTGAACTCTGTGGTTTATAGTCGAAAGTTTTCTGCTGAGTTAACTATCTGCAGCATTGTCGATAAAACTTTTTAAACTGCTTAACCTCTCTTAACAGCGAGGTCTTCAGAGAGGGGTCGATCAAACTGACTGTGGAACTCTGGTTCAGAGCCGAGTCGAGGTTCTTAACCAGAGATTGCGGCGTTTCTGCGACAATCATGGCTGCAGATTCCTAGATCTTCGCCCTGGGGTCGAGTTGTGTAGGGTTCCCTTGGAAACACCAGGTGTGCATTACACGCGTGAATCGGATACATGGGTGGCAGGGACCGTGTGGTGTACATTGGAGATTTTTTTAGGATGAGGGAGGAAGATTATTTGTAGCTGTTAGCAAACACCTGTCGTTTAACGAAATAAATATCAATATGGTCTGTGAAATCGTGTGGATTAGACTCATCGTAGCTAGGACAAAACTTGTAAAAGGGTCTTTCTATCGTCCACCAGATGTAGATGTAAATCAATCTGAGACCTTGAGGAATAATGTAAGTAATATAGCTCATCAATTTCCGGAACGTGCAATAATTCTAGGAGGTGACTTCAGCTTTCTGTACATTGACTGGAATAATTACGTTCACGTTACAGGTGGCAGGGATAAAACATCCTGTGAAATTATTCATGATCTTTTCTCCAATCTTTATCTTGAGCAGCTCGTCGCTAAACCAACGCGTTGCCACAACTGTAACGAGAATATCTAAAATTATTCACGGACATTTCTACCACCATGGGAATAAGCCATCATACAGCTGTACTTGCTACAGTTAAATTTTTCAGCCACAGGTAAAAAGGAAAAGGTCATTTACAGATTCTAAAATGCCTCAAAGGCGTGTTTTAGAATGTATTTGAGGAATACTTACCTTACCTTTATAGAAACAAGAAACTCGATTGAAGAGATGTGGCTTTGATTCCTGAGTATAGTCAGGGAAGGTATGGACTTACATATCCCGAAAAGGACAATCAGGGATGGGAATGATTTCCCATGGTACACACGTGAAGTTAAAAGGTTACCTATAAAGAAAAGGAAGAAACATGCACGCTCAAGATGAACGATGTATAGGAGTGATCTAGAAAAGTTAGTTGACATAAGAGAACATGTTAAGAACGTGATGCGCGAAGCCTTTAATTACTCTCCAAAAGGATCAACGAAAACGCAAAGAAATTTTGGTCATATGTAAAAAAAAAAGTTAGTGGTAGTGACAACAATATGACAGTTCTGCTACAAGATGGTCGGGGAGTTGTTGACAGTCGCAACAAGGTTACCGTATTTACCACCGAATTTAAAAATTCTTTCACTGGCAAAATGATGGTAAATATTAACGCTTTTCCACGGCATCAAGAATTTGACGGTGTATGTATTATAAAGCAATTAAAGTTCCTGAAGTGGGGGAAAGCGCTGGATTCCAATAGTATACCAGTAAGGGTATTTTCGGAATACGCGGGAGAATCATTTCTTTCAGATTTATTCCGTATATCTTTAGAAGAAGAAAATTACCTTCTGACTGGGAAATAGGGCAAGTGATTATTGTTTTCAAAAAAAGGAGATCGGAGAGATCCTAGGAATTATCGACCCATGTCTCTTACATCTATTTGCAGTAGAATTCTCGAGCTTGTCATATGCTCTAAAATTATGGAATTTCTAGAAGAAAACGTGTTACTTACAAAAAACCAACACGAATTTCGGAAGAACAGATCTTTTGAAAAGCAAATGGACCTATTTCCGCACGTGGTAATGAAAGTTATAGATGCAGGTTCACCAGATGATGCAATTTTCTTGGATTTTCAGAAAGCTTTTGACTCTCTATATTTAGTATTGTAAAATATATATTTACTAAATGTTATTGTAAAATTATAAAGCAAGCGATATAGTAACATCATGTATCTTCAATCATTCAATCTTTAACGAATTATCTTTGGGTGTTTTTACTAAATAAGATGTACTAAAGCATCTTTGCACTGTTTGTGTATATATTCAAATATTATGTAGTGATGAATTGCACGTGTGAATTTCTGTGAATCATATTTTGGAGAAATCTTCATAAAATTTAAGTTTTATTTTAAAAAATTATTATTCTACTCCCTATTATTTTGCAAAAAACTGTTTAGTACACAATCCAATATATCAATTTCAGGAAATACAAAGTAAAACCGGATATCATCAAACAGAAGATGACACGAGCACTCGTCACACCAAAAAATGTAATAAAATAGCGTTCGATAATGAGAATAATTTCTCGAAACGCGTCACGCATATCAATAAAATAAATTAAATAATAATTTATTAAAGTAACTGTGTCACAGAAAATTATTTGCATACCCTATTATACCGGTATTGAAACAGTTACAGACTGTAAAAAACAAAGTTAGCAATTCAATTGTTGACACGGTGGATTCCCTGAAGTATCCAGGCGTAATAGTACAAAGCAATATGAAATGGGACTTGCACATAACTTCCGTCGTAAGCAAAGCTAATTATAGATTACGGTTCATAGGTCGAATTTTGAGAAGTTGTAATGCTCATACAAATGAAATAGCATACACAATACTAGTGCGTCCGCACTTGGATTCCTTTTGTGAAGTTTGGGATCTGTATCGCTAGGGATTGATTGACACGTTAGAGAAAGTACAGAAGAGATCTGCTAGATTCCTGACTGCTAGTTACAGTCCTTACGAAAGTGTGACAGAATTGGTGCATTGATTAGGCTGGGATTGTTTGGCAGACAGACGACGCCTTTATCGTTTGAATATATTGGAGAATATGCGAAATTCTTTAATTTACAAGTGCTATAAAATTCTTCTTCCGCCAACCTATGTAGGCCGCAATGACAGAAGGGATAAGATTAGAGAAATAAGATTCCATACTGATGCTTCTATGTATTGATTCTTTCCCCGTTCTGGTCGGGATTGGAATGTACACGATTAGGATTGGTGTTTAGCACCCTCTGCCACTCACAATATTTGTGAATTCCAGAGCATAGATGTAGATGTGGATCAGTAGGTTTAGTCGCAATAAAAAGAAAATTAAATACGTCATTTTTAAAATCACTGACATAGTTTTATAAAGAACCTGTGGGGTTGGCGAAGTTATTCTGACTAACCTGAGGGCTGCCAAATTTGTTTTTCTCGTAAATTGGTCGATTACTAAAAAACGCTGAAAAACACTGCCATAGAGCGATACTCTCTTTGTTTAAGCGAGCAGTGTTGCCAATAATTTTACTCTGCTTTAACGAAAGTGTACAGCTTACTGGATTGCATTTCAAAAAGTGTTAGATAAACTTAAAAATTAAAAATAATAAAAGTAGGAGTGGTTCGACACCAAAGGATACAAGTAGTCTTTCACAAAATAATAATAATAATAATAATAATAATAATAATAATTCTTTTTTGTATAATACTATTATCGATTGTTTCATTTATTGGGGTGCGGGTGTCATCCCCAAACGGTGAAACTCGAGCGGACTGCCCCCACCGCCCCTTCCTAGCTACGCCACTACAAAGGTGCAATACAACATAGCAAAAAATTTGCATTAATTCCCCACATGTGAAAGCAGCTGTCTCCAGGTTATTACATAGCGCTGGAGGTGATTTCTACGCATCCGGAATCGGAAAGTTGGTTGACCGTTACGAGAAATGTTTACAGACTCTTGAGGACTATGTGGCAAAGTGAACATACATCTGGTATATGTTGTCATACCCGGGTTTCATAAATAGCCATAACTTGTGTAATACACCTCTATGATAATTTGTATTACTCTTCTTAAGTTAGCCAATTATAATAATCCGTTCTTAACTCATTTATCTTTCTACCTAATTGTTTCGTAATTAAAGTCCACAGATTTTTAGACGGTTTGGTCCTTAAATACCGCCATTCTACCCACGTACGCGGACAGAGGAGCTACTTAGTTCCATTAAAAGGTTCTTACTATCCAAATAAGACGTCTTAGCTTCATACAATCAATAATTTGCTATTTTATTGATTAAAGCCCGATTACTGCTCTTAACAACTTTATTTTTACACGAGGCACAAAACTACAATTGAAAATACACTCGTTCTGTATATTAAGAAACAATAACTGATTCATCTGGCATAATACAAAATATTAGATCGCCGCCACAACTTTGGCGCACGACCTCTCACTCCCGCTCACGGCCAGGGACACTCTTCACACCTCTGCACACACTCAAAACCATAGATGTTAACATCACTTATACTACCCTTTTTTACATGCTTAGTATCGTCTGTGATTTCCGTGAGCATAAATACAATTGCTTACAATGCATATTCATACATTTATTTTAATATTATAATACATACATCTTTATCCCTTTCATGGGCACATTTTTCTCAGCTTTTTACAGGAAACAGTTGGGGGTTCAATGACTTGCTATGGAACACCCATGACATTCCATGCAAAAACAACATTTTTTTAGGCACCAGTTTTTTTGAAAATTTATGTGGGAAGATGGCTTCCCACGGACCACGAGATGACACTATCAAATTTTTTAGAAATTTTGTTCTTACAAAAATTTACAATGGAAAACAATATTAAAAATTATATATGATTGGTAGATGTCCTTTTATTCACAAAATATTAACAAAAGTTTCACTACTGGGTGTTATAGAACGGTCTGAAACATGGGTCAACACACAAAGCGACATTGCAATTTGACCACATTATTCTTGTTCTTCTTCCTTCTTGTTTTGTACAGCATAAACAACAACGACTATACTTCACAAGTTTCTTTGGCAGAAATTTACCCACATTTGACAGTCTGATTTCGTTAGGAACACTAATACTGTGTGCATTTTTTTAAAATGAATGCGGGTGGACACCCACGTCGTTTCTTTGATGAGAGTACTGACAGTAATTTTCTTGCTAACTACATATAAACGGAATGTTAGTTGCTCTCTATTTCCTGTGACTGCTGTGTGCATTATAAACTCATTCACAATGGAAGCATCAACTAGAAAATAAAAAAAAATCGGTGCCACCATTTTAGAGATCACCATCCAAGTTCATACCAAGCTCATCTTCATGACACAGATCTATAACTTTTGTCGATACTGTGGGAGATTCTGCAGAGACTCAACATACTCCATAAACTGAAATACTGACCACTACTGAGGACACTTGTTGTTGAAAATTAATAGGAGAATGTAAGTGAATGTTTGGTATATGATGTTCCTCATCTGTTGAAACATTATCTGATTCAATGTCAGAAACTGCCTCATCCTCAGGAATTGAGAAAAGATACTATAGCACGTCCTCCTCTATGGTAAAGTAATTCTGTAATGAGAAATACCTAAACTAAGTGAATACGCCTAATTACATCTCAATAAACAGGCAAATTGTCTACTAGAAAAATGGAAAAACAATGCTAGACGTATGGCCAATTTGAACCGTGGGAGCAAATATTCCCACATATTTACAACCTATTTTTGATGTTTTAGAATTGGGTAGAAATTTTCTTTTGTGTGTTAACATCAAGAAAATTGAATAAAATATCAAATAAGTACCGTGGAGTTACTTACAGATGCCTTTGTTTGCATATATAAAAAAATAAGCACGAAGTAACACCAAAACGACGTATTCATGACACGAAACCGAGCCCAGCAAACATATAATGCTCCGTCAATTGTTGCCAGTGTGGCTGTTGGCAGCAGCGGGAATTTTCGCGTATTTCTCATTCTAATGTACAGATGGCAGCATTAGCTAGATGTGGGAATGTTGAATCTCTTGGCCCCTGGGAGACATTAAAGTATGTGGGAAGCAATCTTCCCACCGCCCATGAAAGGGTTAAATATATAAAAATCTCGTGTCACGATGTTCGTCCGGGATGAACTCCGAAACTACATAACCGATTTAGATGAAATTTGGCTTACTGTGTGTAATTTAGTCCAACTTAAAAGATAGGATAGTTTTTATCTGGATTATAGACCTCAATATTTATTATTTGTGAAATAAATGTTCATTAAGTGTTTGTCATAGGACAATGGTTTATAATTATTTGTAAGCCACCAAAGATAAGCGGTCTGTTGGCTTAGTGGTTAGAGCGTCTGACTGGAGATGGGAAGGTCCCCGGTTCGAGTCCCTATCTCGGCGGAGATTTTTATAGATACTTAACCCGGCATTAATCTCCGGTGCAGCACGCTGTGTAAGGTGAAATACGCCAGGACGGTACTGTGGTTCGGATTCGACGTTAATATGTAGGTCCCCTGTACCAGGCAGGATGGGCGGGCTAGGTAAAGGCGGCTACGACAGGGACAGAATGCCCAGCCAGTAGAAACCAGGTCATTACGACCACACAAAATTATTATTATTATAGTTCCATAAGTTTCTAATAGATGGCGATGTGTTAACTTATCGATACAACACTTGGTTAGCTAGGTTGTGTAATCATCCAGTAGATCAAGTTCTGTTTCAATTTATTTATGCTACAGTTTATTCCTAACAGATGGCGGTGTGTTAATTTATCGAACCATCCAGTAGATGGGGTTGTATTTCGATTTATTTATGCTACAGTCTATTCCACGCCATATGTGCGAGTTTCTTCAATTTTAGTTGTGCTGTGTATTGTGTTATAATTATACCGTATTGTTGTTCATCGTTTGTGTGTCATTATACCTAACGACAAAGTAATCACACACATGAATATAACATTGAAGAAAACGTTACGATAAATTCGAATCGTGTAAGTATTTCTCGCTAGCTTATCATTTTTCTTCTTCTTTTTGTTCAGCTAGAGACCACGTGTCAATTTCAATTCCTCTCCTGTTGTTTTTTTCTTTCTTCCTCCCCAGTACTCCTTCATTATTGCACTCCTCTCTACCTTTGAATCCTGCCATATTCAAAGTCTGCTATCAAAAAAATTTTCTTTCCATACAGTTCACTGGTATTATTTCGTTCCAAATCTTTCTAAACCTCTTGAAAGCCTGGTGTCATCCATGCTATAAATGTATCGAAAAAAATATAACTCTTCTTTTTCTGTTATTTTTCAATGTTATTATATATTTCCTCATTAGTTCTTGACTTCCATTTTACTGTATTTTTCAATGGACCCAAAAATTCCGGTTTCACCACCGTATTATAGTGTCTTATTTTAAGGCTTTCAGAAAGGCACTTTTTGTTGTAATTAAAATATTTTTCAGTGAAATGTCGCCAAAGAATCTAACCTCGACAATGCGTGTAGCAGAGAGGCACGACGCTCGACGAGAGAGCTCATCAATCAGCAACACAAATCGCGGCAAGCAAGGAAGTTCAAAGAATCAGAACAGCTGAGCGTCGTATGCAAGAATCTGGTGGCTTCCGACAGACATTACCAGTGATTCCTCATTCTACTTTTGCCGACGAAGTAACGTATGTTTAAAACAATCGTTTTTATGGCGGAATGTCGAAACACTTTGATTGACCATGAACATGCGAGTACAGTTGCAAAATGATCCATCGACACAAGTATTTTGTAAGCAATTGCTGGATATTGGAAACGGTGAAATAGAACTGCATCGAAATACACAATACATCAAATTGCCAGACAAATTCTGCACTGTTGTGCACTCAAAAATGAACTAACTCAGCGTGTGTTCCTAGATATATGAAATAATTATTTAGATCATAATTGGTTCAGTAATCGTGCTATTTTGGCAGCAAAAAATGTTGATGTCAACGGAATTAACTTCCAGATACGACAGTTGTTGCCAGGTGATCTGATGTATTTTAAATCAATAGATACTATTGTAGATGAAAATGAAGCCGTACATTTTCCAAATGAGTTTTTAAACTCTTTGGATATAACAGGAATGCTGCCACACAATCTCCGGTTAATGATTGGTTCACCGATTATTCTTCTTCGTAATTTGAATCCATCTAGATTATGCAACGGTACACGTTTGGTGATCAAAAGGATCACCGGAAATGTTCTTGAAGCAACTATTTTGACTGGAATGTTTAAAGGAGAAATCGTCCTGTTGCCACGTATTCCAATGATACAGTCAGAATATCCAATACCATTTAAAAGGCTTCAATTTCCAATTCTTTTGGCTTTCGCTATGACAATAAATAAGTCACAAGGCCAAACAATGTCCGTTTGCTGCTTGGATTTGGAAAATACGTGTTTCTCCCATGGGCAACTATATGTCTCCTGCTCACGTGTAGGGAAACCATTAAATCTATTTGTATTAGCAAAAGACAGGATAACGAAAAATATTGTGCACCAATTAGTGCTTACATAAATTATAAATTGTAATATTTTAAGATAGTGAAAATAATTGTTAAAAATGTTTAAAAATCAACTTCGTAGGCCTCATTTATAAAACTGAAATTTCAGTTTATTTAAATAAATAAATAAAAAATAAATTATTTATTTATTTTTATAAATATCAATTTTTATATAATTTCAATTAAGTAATTTGTAATAAAATGTAAATTAAATTTTTTATGATCGTTTGTCCTTAATTTCAACTCTCCGTAATTATTTACCAATTAAATTTGAATTTCCAAATCGACTACAATGTTTTGTCTTTATTAGTGAATATTAATTTGACTACTTTAGTAAGTTTACAATAACATTAATCCAACGTATTATAATTACTAAGTCACAGCAACGCGTGACCGGGTCAGCTAGTCTAAATATATATATATTCGGGGCTAGTGGATATGCTATACTTGGAAGTGTAACTTACTTTTTCTTTCGCCCTCGTATTTATCTAATTAGACCATAAATTTTGAAGTCCCGTAATACTTTTTTAACTGACTTCAAAAGAAGAGGAAGTACCCAGTTCGTCAATACCCTTTTTTTTTAAAATTTATGATCAGCGATATCTTCACCAATTGCAAACGGATTTTAATGAATTGTTTTAGTGGATAGGGTATACGTTCAAAGGTGTTCCATATAAATTTAATTGAGAAACCACCCCTTTACACCACATAATTATTATACAAACCCACATTATTTACCCGATTTCGATAGAAATTTGCACAGCATACTTTAAAATAAAGAGAAAAATACTGTCAACATTTGGTTTGCAGGAACCCAAAAATCTTCCCCTTTTCACCCCCTTAATTTTTGTCAAAGTTCTATACACAAAGTTACAGTCGACACCATTTGACCGATTACCATGAAAATTGGCAGATATATGTATTTTTTCGTGGAGAAAGTTAAAAAAAAAAACAAATCCAAAAGATACAACCATCTCCTTTACAACCCATAATTTTATACAAACTTTTTTTATACGATTTCGAAGGAACTTCGCACGCGTATTCTTTAAAACAACGAGAAAAGTACTGTCCACTTTAGTTTCAGACAGAATACCTGTACCCCATTCGACGCTTTTACTTGTTGTCAATGTTTTTTTAAACAAACTTACAATTTTTATCCAATTTTGAGGGAAAAATGTACACACTTACTTTAAAACAAGCAGAAAAATAGTCTACATGTGGTTTACACGAACCAAACCTCTCTCCCCTTATAAGCCCCTTTAATTTTTGTCATATTCTTTGTAATGCCGCATTTACACTCTCGCCTCGCGCCTCGCCTCGCGCCTCGTGCACGAGCGCTGACACGAACTGCCGTTTACACTCTCGCAAGAATTCATTCATGGATGACTGGTGGGCGTGCCAGCTTTCGTGGTGTGCTGTGGGGGTTTGGTCTAATAGTTAAACGCTTTCGTTATTTTTTAAAAAAAATTATTTGACTTTTTAAGGTTTTTTTAAATAGATTTAATGATTTATTTATAAACGTTTCTCGTGAACAAACCGAGTAATATTATTATTGATGCACAATATTACTCGGTTTGTTTCCCGAGTATCGTTTATAAATAAACAACGCCGAGAAAAATTGCATTCATTTATAGATTTAATTATGTTGATTTGCACCTTAAAGGAGCTAATAAAACGCTTATAGGTTACCAAAATGTTCTGTGTGTCATTATTTATTGAAAACTTTTAACTACTGCGTTACAATCTATTAAGAAGAAAATTTCAATAGTTTCCTGAATTATTATCTATAAACGATAATAACTCCAGTGGATATTGACAGATTCAGTACCCACCTCAACTAACTTTAGACATGGAAAAACGATTTGTAGATATTTTGAAATTCAATGTGTATGACTGAATGAAAAATCCTTCTACCGCAAATATTGTAGAAGCTTTTAGAACTTGACAGGAACAAGGTTTAGAAATCGTATATGACGCAGAAAGTAAACGAAAACCGTGGCAAAATAATTAAAAAAAACACATGTCATATCAAAATGTATGACAACTGATATTCAGTTTAATGAAACCTTTTCCTTCATATCTCATGTAATTAGGCATTTGTGCTGTTAATCATATTATAGCCAAAGAAAGAAACCGAAAGAGGAGACCTTTGTTTGTTCCTTGCAAAATTGACGAAGATATCCAGTTTTTATTTTAATATAATCTGCCTTAGGAATATCATTAATAAACCAAATAATAAAATCTAATTTCACCAAACTTCGTCCTTTTATATACGCAAAGTATAAATAAAAAGACAGATTTAACTACAGTGAGTAGTTTTATAAAGACTTATTGTGCCAAACGTAGCGAAAGTCAGACAAAGTATTTGGCAAATTATTATTATGGGCTTTAACTCGCTGTACGTCTGTTTCATAAGGTATACATTGATACAAAAGTGGGCGGTAGGTAAAAAGGTTGACTACCTCTGCTGTAAACAATGTGCTCGCGCCTTTGACTCGCGTCAAGAAACCGCCACTGAGGCGAGCGGCACTCGCGAGCTGAGACGAGGCGAGGCGAGACTACGCGAGTGCACCGTTTACACTCTCGCGTTCGCGGTGTCACGCCTCGCCTCGTCTAAGCTCGCGCGAGAGTGTAAACGCGGCGTAAAAGGTTAAGGTTTCTATCCGATTCTTAAGGAACTTTGCATGCATATTCTTTAAAACATACAGAACAATTCTGTTTACATTTAATTTGCAAAAGTGAAACCTCTCTTCCCTTCTACCTCTCCGCTCTTAACTTCCAATGTTCTTTGAAGAAACCAACAGTTTTTATCAGATTTCTATGGAACATTGCACACTTATACTTTAAAACAAAGAGAAACATATTTTCTATATTCTGTTTACAAACCCCTTACTTTCTTTACCCCAATTAATATTTGTAAATGTTCTTCACACAAAGCTATAGCTTTTATCCGATTTTGATGGCACTTTGCACACGTAACTTTAAATCAAACAGAAAAACACTGTCTATATTTGGTATATGAAAGCCGAATCCCACTCCCCCTTAACCACCACCCCTTTTAACTTGCCACAGTTTTAAATCCTGTTAAAATCAATTAAGCTGTTTTTAAGTTACCATAATATTCATAAAAAAAGTATCCTGATGTCTCAACATGTACGGCAGATTTTAACTAGGATCCCAACCCATTAAACATCTATGTTTCTGCGTGGTGCCGTAACAAACAGATATATTCCAGATACAAATTTATGTATGTGGTATTGTAAGAGTCCTATCTGGCTGACAGGATTGTCAGGGTAGCCGAGGGGTATATTTGTGTTCGTTGTGGACTTTAACTGTGGTGGGACTCTAGAGGAGAGTTTAACTAACCTCGTGGCGTTCTTGCAGCTGCAGAAGTCTCTTCTGTCTTGATGGTCTTGAGCTCTGGCGTCTTTCGCGCTAACTGATAAGATTTATTTCGTCAGGAATTATTACACCAGCCTATTATTAGGTTCGGCAACACGGACATGTAAATGCTGCTACGTGTTAGATGACCATCTGAAATTCTATCCTATCACGAATGATAACAGGCATCTAACGGTTATGAGGTCCCATTTAATGGCCATTGAAAGCCGTGAACATACTGCCGATAACATGAGTGCGAGGATCCCGACAGCGCCCATATGAAATGCTAATTGCGTCTGATTGAGTAATAACACGTATAATTGGATTGTTGTATGATTGGATTGCAAGCTACGTGGCTGATGGTATGCCGCACCCATGATCTTGCAGGGCCCACATGGTGAACAGACTTGAGCGAAGATAGACGGTTTTACTTTTAGAAACCCGTATTGGCTGATGGAAAATGAGGTATCTACTCGTCGATGACTGCCCGCCGAGTGAGAGCTAATAATTTGTTGTTACCTCGAAAACTTTATTGACATGAGAGTCAGTTCCAACTAGTAATATTGATCGAGTCAGCGTCTCAGCACATTCCTAACAAACAATACTGCGCTCAGCTCGGCGCGTGCGAAGACTGGCCTGCTCACTTCTGAAATGAATTCCAATAAAATATTCTAATTTCCTTTTAATAAACCTATATGTCCATTAAGACCCTGACAGTGTGCATTAATGTCCAGATGGTACATGTTTCGATTATCGAGATGTTATTGGATTGAAACACAGCCTAGACCAAAATGTAAACTGACATTCCTTATCATGGCATTCACTTCACCCGGTTCTGAAAATTGTTGTGTATCAATGTTTAGTTTAATTATTGAAATGACTGGTGCTAAAGCAATGAAAGTTGAAATACACGGTACACATCGGAAATATAATAATAGTGTACGGGTAAATCAATCCCATTTTGACTGGAAAACGCCGTGTACTCTGTTGGTATATATATATATGAGCTATGATAGTTCGTTCCGTGGTCCCAGAAGAAACTAATGTAAACCCATAGCCGTTTTTTGCGTAGGTCACGGATCTAGAATAGTTCCAGATTTTAGCGTCAAAGATTATGACAGGTTACCTGACCTGACCAAATACGAACTTGACCTATGTTTCATCCTTAGGGTGAATGAAGTCTCTTGAGCTTCAAGAACTAAGAAGTTTTAATAGACATAGTTATTAAACACGGACAGCGACAATCGCGCTATTGTATAATTGTTTCAAAGGGTGTAGACTCGAACTTGCTTTACCCTTGTATTTCACCCTTAAAGTTCACTCTTCAAAATTTCATAATGTAGTATTTCATGATAGTGTCTGTGACGCCAGAGAACTTACGTAATACAGATTCCAGATTATTGAACTACTCCGAAGAAATGAATTGCCAGAATACTCGATTCGGTAACATATTTGGTCTGATGTCCTCTTTAAACAACTTAATAACTAACGTACAGCGAACATGAATAAAAAACATTAACGTAAGTTAATTAAACTTAAATGTAGCGTAGGCCGGAGTGACAATTGGCATTCGTGTTTACAGCAGAGACCACGAGTAATTTAATTTTTTCTGCTGTACTAATCGATATATTTTTTAGCCTATAAAATATGCTACCTTTCTCTCTCCTCCAGTAATTACATCTTATTACCGTGTACATTCAAAAGCATCTTATGTTTCTAGCAGTTCCTTCAAAACCAACCAATCGCCGTGCTGCTCTCTCCAGAAGCTTTCTTTGCAAACAAAAACAACTATGTCTGCTCCTCTCTCCTTCTGCTCGCAGCGAGTAATTTGAGAGATAAAAGCATACTCGGATGGTGCAATGACCTTGTGACAGGATTTCTCTTCAACTGCACAAACCGCCTCTGTCATAGCCGCCTAGCCTAATTCGGTAATCCTAACGGGAAAGGGGACCTCCAGTTTAGCACAGAATCAGAACTACGGAAACGTCCTGACGTAGCTCACATTACACAGCAAGCTGTGCCAAAGGTGCTTATGAAAATCCCCGCCGTGACAGGGATTCCAACTGCGGACCTTTCGTTACCCAGCCAAACGGCTTAAGCACTGAGCCACCAGGCAGCAACTTGGCAGATTATCAAACACTACTGGTTACACACTGAGCGTTTTTTACAGCGGAGGTTAATCGACATTCGCTACCTACTGAATTTTGCGCATTTACTTAATCAGCGATAAAAGTGGTGCTGCTATAAGGAGGTGACTTGGTCGTATAACTCTCGTCAGATTATCAAACTACTGGTTACACACTGAGCGTTTTTTACCGAGGAGGTTAATCGACATTCGGCACCTACTGAATTTTACACATTTACTTAATCAGCGATAAAAGTGGTGCTGCTATAAGGAGGTGACTTGGTCGTATAACTCTCGTCAGTATCTAGCTTTCTTGAGTTTAATACAATTGTGTTTGAATTTGTTGCTTGATGGTATTTAAATAATAAAAATTAAAAATATAAATAAATTGACGTAAAGTATTCTCATTATGGCCATTCCGTCGCCGTAGAAACAGGAACAGAAAAAATCGCCAGTCCATAAATTCAACCAATGGAGAGCAGAGATTGAAGCTTTTATCGCAATATTTGAGGATTTATTTTCGGAGGTCTGTTTTGTTATATGACGAACTACTTGGGATTCAAATCAGAAATACCCAGTGGAGGAAGTGTATTCAACCTGTGGAAATGCTGATAGTAACATCGATGTTTATTTGAAATATTCAATAACAAATGGCGGATGTGACAGGTAACACGATATAATCATATGGTCGCGTGGCATAAATTCTCATGTAGGCCAACAAATGGCGTGGACATACGTTTCACAACATTAGCCTGTCTTGCTAATCAGGCTTTGACGTCATAGCGAATATGTCGGCCACCGCTGAAAGTTGCCGTGACAGGAAGTATGACGTAAAATGACGTTACACCAACACTCACCATAGTGGGTTATATTGACCAAGAAGCAAATTTTTGTTGCATTACCCTGACGAGCTGATATGTAGGATTTATTTTACAAATGACGGTCCACCGATTATCTGATTGTTTTTAATTGTAATCTCATGTTTCTGCAGATCTCTATTGTATTTTTAGTTTTCGTTTGTTCAACTATTTTCATCTTTCTGTCTTGTTCCATCCTCTCTTCATCTTTTCTTGACGTTTTTCTGATTTCTCACGATCTTTGTGTTTACGGCCATATTTTTCATTTATTGGGAAAATTAAAAACTATTTTCCTTTGTCTCAAATGAAATTTATATTTGATTTTCAGTTAATTGAGACCAGGAAATCTTCAGTTCATCCTCCTATCAAATGTTAAGACATGTATTTGATTCTCTGACACTCCGTTGACGATTAGAAATTACGTGCTTCAGTACTGTGAGCAGATGTTAGAAGAACTTTAAGTTCAACATAAAGTACCGTTCTAATTCGTATCAGATTTTTCTTTAACAGATAGGATAGAGGCTGATTGCTTTGCCAGTACGCTGAATTACTGAACTGATGATTCAGTCTGTCTCCTAACAGGTCAAATAACTCCACAGGCACACACATTTAGGCATCCCACCATACTCCAACGTTAATTAACAAATTCAGTCAAAACGACATGTCAGTATTGATTTTTCCAGATCCAACAACACATATATTCAAAGCGCTGGAGTGTATTTACCAGAACTTGTTTCTTCGTATGGACACCAGTAATGGCTTTTTTTACGAGGTCGTAGATTCAGTAATAATTATCTTTGGGTTAAAGGCAGATACTGTAAAAAAATAAACGATGTTCTCATTATAACGGCTAAATTATGTAAGGTTTTGTATAATAAAGAAGTTCGAAAAAATAGTATCTGACTAAGCCAATATCAATTTTTTAAGTATCTACTTTTTAAATGTTTTACAATTAAACATGTAGTATGTAATCATAACGACTATTTACAATAAGAGACACATTTATTACTACTCCAAATCGCTAGAGCCATTTCCAAGATCGTCTGATTTACCACCTCATAAATTATTTTTAAATAAAAACGCTATTATTATGTTAAACAGAAATCTTAATATTAAATCAGAGATGAATGAAAGGTGCAAGATTAGTGGTAATTCACTAAGCCACGTACATCGTCAGTGCTAAATTTATTCTCTCCTATAAAACTATGCTCCACCTGACCCAACCCTGCCTCCCCATTATAATAATAAAACAATTCCCAGTAAAAGTAACATTCACTGTGATCATAAATAAAGCACCAAGTCAGACGCTTTAAAGCGCAGGATTATATTACCCAGAACCGGTTTATCTTGTGGACACCTGTAGCGAGCTTTTAAATGAGTTCGTACGTTCAGCAGTATTTTTTGTTTGTATTAAAGACACATATAGTCAAACAGTAAACGATGATCTCATTATAACTGCTAATACTTTTTTTCAAATAAGTTTTAAAAAAATCACACCTGGCAAAGCCAATTTCTATTTTTTTTATACAGCTACTTTTTAAATTTTTTTACAATTAAACATGTAGTATTTAATGATAACGACTTTTAACAATCAAAATGATATTTATTACAACTCTTAAAAATAAAATCCTTTTATTAATAAATATGCTTCCATTTACTTATAACTACATTCTTATACTGCCATTTAGTGACTGATTACGATAGGCCTACTATTCACTCGGGTCAGCTAGTAAACAAAAATTATATGATATATGAGTTCCTTGCTCTAAGCAAACAGAAACTATCAGAAGGCTATCTGGTACCTGAAATATTTACGAGATGGCTTTAGACCCGTTTCCGAGAAACCAAACACAAACATTGTTGGTTTTTTGTTGTTGTTGCAAAATCGCGTTTTTTCAGGGAAGCCACCTACTTATATAAACTTAAAAAGCAAAACGTTATTTAAATATGAAATTTCATCCAAATTGTTAAAGCTATTTCCGAGAAACCAAATCCTGACAATTTTCTTTAATACCCACCTATATTTGATCCTTTGTATTGTGCTTATCATATCAACGTTTCCAGTTCTATATCAATTTCAGTAAGCTGAAATAGAAATTCATGAATAAAAAACGCCAATGCTTTAGATGTAAGTTGTGAAGTTCTACGTTCCGGGCTTTCAGGCTAGTGGAACTTCCACGTAATAGGCATGAGTCTTTCATGTGCAAAGTTGCATGTAAATTAATTCTGAACATGTGCACAAATTTCACCATTCTAATGAAATGAAGTTGTAGAATTGGACTGGCGTGTAAAATACTGTATGTGTGTCACCGAGTTATCAAGCGTGGCACTGGTAGATATAAAAATTACTTTCTCCATTTCTAACTGCATAACTTGAATACTTTAGTAACATTACCCTGGCAGGTTTTAATTTTATCTATTATGTTTGTTAGTTGCTTCCTATTATAAAGTGCACTCATTATGGTAGTTTCCTTATATGCAGTCTCTTCGTAAAGGTTTTTCCTCTGAAATCAATTAATTTAGCGAACAGATCTCCAACTCTACTGATGATATTGGATGTTCAACGTGATAGGAAGCTAGACGACACTAGCGGGTCCTTCAAAAAAAAATTACCCTGGCAGTACTGTTTGGAAAAACAGCTTTTCACTTATATTTCGGTGTCTTCCCGATTTCTTACAATTTTTATATAACTAGCTGAGGACAACCCGCTTCCCTTGGTTTTTTTATTTTTTTGGTACATCTGTTTATTTTTCTGATATTTAATATAGAAGATGTATGTTAAAAATATTGTTTCTTGTTTTATTTTTACTCGTTTTCTACATAAATATTATACACATTAAGTATACAAAAATCCTACATACTGAATAATTTTATAGAAAATAGATTTTTATAAACTATATTTGATGTTTTGTTATCTGGAGCATATACAAATAGATTTTCTGCTTGTCCGACACGTGAAATAGCAACATAAAATGGCCCGTGTGAGAAACAGGAATCCTTCAAATTAGCTCCGCAACAGTAGAAAGTTTGACACTACGCCTTATTTATAGTCATACCATAAGCTAATATCACAGAAAATTCTAACCGTTTGAAACAAAATGACAAATCATTAGTGGGATTCTTGGTATGAAAACCGATTTTCCTTTATCTTTTCCGGTTAGGATTACCGCCTCAATGATGTTGTTTAGCAGCTGTTTCATGCTTAATCATGTGCCATTACATAATTTACGCAAATCAAGATTTCTTAATAGTATATCTGGCAATCCAAGTTTTAGCTTCAATATATGCAAAGGCATTCCTGTCTCACTTAATGCATTTAAAAATTCTGTCGGAAAGTTCACACTTTCATCTTGATCCATAGTTATGTCTATCGATTTATTTACTTTTTCTTCCTCCAGTATTATATGTTGCATTTGCTCATTTATTGGTGGCACTACATTATTCTTTGTAGCTAAAATCGTTCGATCTCATAACCATTTTTATTCATGTAGTTATTTTCTATAAGTGGATACACTTTTTCGATAAGTTTTTCATTCCTACGTCGTTGCACAATTCTTCTGTTAAAATAAGTTTACCAGAGTCTGGATCCAGTGGATAGGTACCATTTCCAATTTTCAAAAGATTTTCAGAAAATGCTTGTGTTGTCGGAACTCCTGTAATTTTTACACGCATATTTTCTATTGGAGATAACTTTTCAACATTATTTCAAAACATTAATCACTTTAAACATGCGTTTATTTCGTCAGCCGATGTTTATTTTGGTACACCAATGTTTTATGCTATGTAGTTGTGGCAGCAAAGTGACATATACGGAGACACATGTCTTTGGTCGAAATATCCTTGATCGGCCATTTTCAACCACCATTACTCCCACACCCCGATAGCTACCGACATCTAACAACCATACTGCACGATAGGAGACGCGATACTACTGCCTCACAAGAACACCAATGCTCTATGTTATGTAGTTGTGGCAGGAGACACAAGTCTTTGGTCGAAATATGAAAATGCCCTGCATCGACCATTTTCAACCATCATTTCTCCCACACCACCACAGGTATCGATATTCGGCCAACGTTGTGAGATAGGAAACCCCATGCTACTTCCACACCAGGGGCGTAGCTACTATGGGGCTAGGCGGTGCAGTGCACCGGGGCCCCTACGCTCAGGGGGCCCCCAAGCATACCTCAAAGGGCCCCAAAGCGCACCTCTGGGGTCCCCAAGCGCAGTTTAGAGGGCCCCTGAGACACAGGAAGACCCCTACTAAGGGCCCTCGCTGCTCAGGAGGGCCCCCAACCACTGTTCAGGGGGCCCCTAACGACAACTCAAGGGGCCCCATCCTCAGCTCAGGGGGCCTCTACAAGCACATGAAGCAAAAAAAAAGGTTGCCCGTCTGGCCTGAGGGCCCAAAATAAATTTTTTGCACAGGGGCCCTTGTTGACCTAGCTACGCCAGTGGTCGCTGAAAAGTGAATTATAGGGAAATACACGTACGTATATCTATATCTATATATATATATATATATATATAAGATAAACACAGGACGTACCTAATAGGGGAATGAAAAATTATTTCAGTCCGGTCCTTTGTATCTTACCTCAGCTTCAGATAAAAAAATTGTGTCTAAATACCATTATTACTAGGATACATAATTGAAAATAATATATTAAAGTTTTTCTCTCTTATTTGCTCGTATCATTTCAAGGTTTCTGGATGTGAGTTAATTTATGTACATGACGTGGCATTTTACATATCTGAAAGAAAATGTGTCTGTTGTACTTATACTCATGCATTTTCAACTCAACGATATATTCGCTGACACTGCTCGTTGCGAATCTATAAAATTACAGTACTCAGAGAGTATGAGAGTGAAATGTATGCCTTTGATAAGAATTTGGTGACGCCACATCAATTCGTATGGTATTCTGTGTAGCACAGCCTACAAATATTAATTACATTCACTGTCTTTCATTGAAGCATTTTCCCCGCTGCTTTATACAAGGGTTGGTTTCAATTAATTTATTTTTTCACGTTCACCTGGTTACTAATTGGTTTCTGCATCTGAGATTGTGCATTTATTGAGAAACTTCATCTCCATGAAATTATAATATACTTATGAATTTTATATTCCAAATTTTGTGTCCATAACTTTAAGTTTACTAATAGGAAAATGTCATGTCTAATAGAGGCTCTGTAACTCATATACTTTTTCAAAGAAACAAACTAGGCTATCCAACGAACACCTACACTAAACCATAATCATTTAGATAGAATAATAATAAAAACTGATAAACTTGCGATGGAGCGCCCACTCCGGTGTCAATCTTCCTACACACCACCCTTTCTCCCTTCCTCCTCCAATCTACCTTAGCCCTTTACTAATTTCTACTTTCAATTCATTCAATGTTTCCGATAAATTATTCATTACTTCTATTGGCAATTTATTCCAGTCCCTCACACCCTTTCCTGCGAAAGAAAATTTTCCTACACCCCTATGCCTGAAATCAAGTTCCAGCTTGTGGTCATGTTCAACCTTACCGCCCAAGCACCCCCCTTACTTTTTCCACCAATATTTTTCCATGCTTCATCACTAGTAGAGGCTTTGTTCACTCCGATGGTATTCTTCACCCTCCTTCTATTCCCCATTAAATCCCACTCCAGCTCCTTTATCATATTGGTTACCGACTGTGTTCTGGCAGCCCTCCTCTGCACCCCCTCCAACTCCTGTATTTGATACCCAAAATGTGGATCCAAAACTACACAACCATATTCCAGCAGTGTTCCGACCAAAGTTTTGTACCCCGCAGGGGCCTGGTACGCAAGTGCCAGGTACGGGTTTGGTGAACCCGCGGTGCCCGAGCTGGAAACTTGTGAGCGCCGCAAGTTTCCCACACCGTAAACTCCTACCATGCTTCAACGACCACCGTAGGGCGTGGCGGTGGAACGTTGTGTGCCTAGGAGAACGGGGATCTTGGCTTCATCGCCCGGATCGCGAGGACGGTACAAACCTCTATAAAAAACCCCTTAACCTCAAGGTCGGACACGTGCCGAGGAGGTGCATGGGTGAGAGGCAGATCACTCGATAACGTGCAACCTCAGGGGCACCTGCGCACCCCTGTTGTATTAGCGCTTCTTTTTAAACTGGTTTTACTCGTGGGACCAAAACGAAGTCTACCACAAAAACCAAAAAACCCTGCGGTACGGGTGTGCCGAAGGTTAATCCCAATACACCCAGTTCTAAGGAGCGGGTGAGGGTTGACAGCCCCCCCCCCCCGCTTCAGAAAGTAATTGTAACGGAAAGGTGTGTTCGATTGCGAACGCCTTTATCGTAATGCAGAGAGTCGAAGGGTCGTTCGAGAAAGTCTCGCCCTTTTACATCCAAAAAGGCTTGGAGGGTCTCGTAGGGACCCTGAACTCTGTAAAGAAGCTGAGGAACGGGACGCTGCTGCTGGAAACATGCACCAGTAGACAAGCTACCCAACTCCTTAACTGTTTGAAGCTCGGGGAGTTCGCAGTCAATTGCGAACTCCATAAATCCCTGAACAGCTCCAAAGGCGTAGTCACCTGCCGTGACTTAATAGATATTGGAACCGAGGAACTGGTTAAGGAGTGGGAAGATCAGAAAGTGGTTGAGGTACGTCAGATAATGCGAAGGGTCAATGGCAGTCTTGAAAAAACTGCCACCTTCGTCCTGACGTTTGACACTCCAGTACTACCAAAGAACATCAATGCAGGGTATATCAACCTGAACGTCCGTCCGTATGTTCCGGACCCGATGCGCTGTTTTCAGTGTCAGCGGTTCGGACATACGACGGCGTCATGTAAGGGCAACCCCACCTGTGGTAAGTGTGGCAAGGGGGCACATGAGCCGGGCGTTAGTTGCACGCTACCACAGGTGTGCGTCAACTGCTCCGGTTCACACCCGGCCTGGAGTAGGGAGTGTCAAGTGTATCTTGAAGAGCGCAAGATACAAGAGCTGAAGACGAAAGAGCGGATTCCCTATGGAGAAGCTAAAAAGAAGGCCAAGTAGCTCGCCGCTCCAATCTTTGGGACTAGTTTTGCAAAGATGGCTTCAGCTCCCGTCAGGAAGCAGAGTACTGCTACCCAGACGTCCTTCGCAGACATGAGCACGAGTTCTCATGTCAATGCAAATGCGGTGCTAAGCCCGCTATGGTCCTAACGCCTAAGACCGCGGACGTGGGTAGCAGCACGTCTGACACCTCGACCACACCAGCAGCAGTAACAACTATTCCACCAGCACCAACAGTAGCAGTCAAGATAACACCACCTCCTGTACCTCCACGCGCTGTTATAGCGGTAGCGATACCATCTGCTACCAGCGCCAGTGGAGGTGACCAGAAGATCCGGGGTCGGAAGTTCAGACAGACAGACCCCACCCAATTTGTTAAGTCTCCCTCTTCGTCTCCTCCCAGACTGCCCAGCAGTAAGGAGAGGAAGAAACAGAGGAAGAAAAAGAAAAAGATTGGGGAGGAATTAGAATTGTCCTCCGAGTCGGAGATGTCTGTCTCTGGATGAGTTTGGTCCCGTTCCTCAGCAGGAAGTGACCGATGACCCACCCGATCCGGGGCGGGTGAGACTAAATAGGTAAGGATGGCTCCCATACTTCAATGGAACATTAATGGTTTTGTGGCTCACAAAGAAGAGTTACAGCTCTTAGCACAGTCTGATCCATTGTGTCTCTGCCTGCAAGAGACACATTTCAGACCAGTTCACCAACCTGTGCTAAGAGGCTATGACGTGTACCGTAAGGACGATACCGAGGGTGATCGAGCGAAGGGGGGAGTGGCTGTGTTTGTACGGAACACTGTCCACTCCGAACCTGTAGCTCTCACCTCTTCCTTACAAGCAGTAGCAGTTAAACTACATGGACCGGTGCAACTGACTGTATGCTCAATATATCTGCCGCCGGGATCACCAGTTGATTGCGGTCAGCTGGCTGATATCACTCGGCAACTCTCTCGGCCTTTTATCCTATTGGGAGACTTCAACACGCACAATGCGTTGTGGGGTTCGACCACCAATTGCCCCAGAGGTCGAGAGGTTTGTAGAATATTGGAGCAAGAGGATTTGTGCATCCTAAATACAGGTCAGATGACGCACTTCACTACTGCTTCCGGTTCGTCCTCTGCCATTGATCTCTCTTTTTGCTCTCCTTCAATTGCGGACTCCGTGCATTGGGAAGTGGATCGTGACCTACATGGAAGCGACCACTATCCAATTTGGTTGCACGTTGAGTTTGAACGTGGTGATCGAACGACTACAAGGAAATGGAATATCAACAGAGCTGACTGGCAGTTTTATAGCCGCTTAGTTATCCTCGAACAGCGCCTGAACATTGAGGATAAGGTGAAACATCTTACTGATGTCATTCACCAGGCTGCTGATATTTCCGTGCCTAGCAACTCTGGAGTGCTGCGAAGAAAGCCCGTCCCCTGGTGGAACGAGGGATGTCGTTCCGCCATCCAGGGTCGCAGACGGGCCTTGCGTCGGTTTAAATTACAACCGACACCCGACAACCTCGCACCGTTCCGGGTTGCTAGAGCTAAGGCACGTCGTATGATTAAGGAGAGCAAGAGGAGGTCATGGCAGACCTTTGTGAGCAACATTAATCGTTCCACATCGTCAACAAAAGTATGGGAGTCAATCCGCCGTATATCCGGGAGGTACTCTCGACCGCCAGTATCTGGATTACTGGATCAAGGGCGGGTAGTCACCGACGAGCGAAGAATAGCGCAGCTGATGGCAGAGCATTTCGCTGCCATTACTTCGTCTGCTGGATTGGACCATCAGGCCCAGCAACGAAGAATATCTGCTGAAAGGCAAGTCCTTTGCTTCGACTCGTCTGATGTGCAGCAATACAACAGCCCATTTTCATCTTGGGAGCTGGAGTCAGCTCTAAACAGCGTCAAGGACACTGCACCAGGGCCTGACCAGATCCAGTACCAGATGCTGAGGCATCTTAACAAAGATGCTAAAGAGTACCTCCTGGGTATTTTTAATGATGTTTGGACCGGAGGACACTTCCCCGACTCGTGGAAAGAAGCAATGTTAATCCCGATTTTAAAGCCAGGAAAAGACAAGTTGTTGCCAGGCAGCTATCGCAGCATCGCCTTAACGAGCTGCGTTGGGAAGACACTAGAGCGAATGGTGAACCGCCGCCTCGTGTAGTGTCTCGAGTCCCGTAAGCTGCTGAGCCGTTTTCAGTGTGGATTCAGGAAGTTCCATTCCACCACGGATAACCTGATCCTACTGGAAGCGGCAATTCAAGACGCCTTCATCCGCAACCAACACCTTGTGGGTGTCTTTTTTGACATCGAAAGGGTATATGATACTACCTGGTGACATATAATTTTAAAACAGTTATATGAATGGGGATTTAGAGGAAATCTACCTCGTTTTTTAAAATCATTTTTATCTCGACGTTGCTTCCGGTACCGAGTCGGTAGAGAAGTGTCCGACCTTTTTATTCAGGAAAACGGTGTTCCTCAAGGTTCAGTTTTAAGTGTAACCCTTTTTGCTATTGCCATTAATAGCATCTCAACTGTTATAAGGAGGTCCATCCGGTACTCCTTATATGTTGACGACTTTTTAATTTTTATTGCATCAGCTAGCCTGATAAGCGCGGAGCGGCAGCTGCAGCTCACGCTGAACAGGCTGGATGAATGGTCAGTACACACCGGCTTTCGTTTCTCTGCTGAGAAAACTCGGTGTGTACTTTTTAGCCGCAGTAGAAGTCTTTTAGCAGAACCTCATCTCACCTTGAGGAACACCGTTTTAGGTTTTAGTGAAACTGTTCGTTTTCTGGGCCTCATTTTAGACAGTAAGCTTACATGGCTACCACATCTTAAAGATGTCAAAGCCAGAGCCCTGAAAGCTCTTAATGTTTTAAAGTGTCTTTGTGGCAGGTCGTGGGGCGCTGACCGCTCCTGCCTGCTACAGTTTTATAGAGCCTTTGTACGGTCGCGGTTGGAGTATGGTTGCATTGTCTATGGTTCGGCACGGGACAGTTATCTACATATACTGGATAGTGTCCACCATGCAGGAATTCGTCTCGCCACAGGTGCATACCGCACCAGTCCGATACCCAGCATTTGTGCTGAGTCTGGCGAGCCGCCGCTTTCCATCCGCCGGCATCTCCTCATGGTGCGACACTATATACATATTGCCACAACTCCTGGCAGTCCATCCTAACTTTGAACGGCTATATTCCAACCGTCAAAGAGCAACTAAACCGTTCAGCTACCGTACAAAGGCTTTATTGGAGGAATATGGGTTTCAGATGCCCTCTTTTTATCACCAGGGTTGGAGTAAATCTCCTCCCTGGCTTTTAAAGAGGCCCAGAACAGTTTTAGAATTGTCGCGGTACAACAAGCTGTGTACCGCCGACAGTGTTTTTATCCGAACTTTTAGCGATGTTTTAAATCAGTTCCGCGATTTTACCCCGGTATACACGGATGGGTCTAAGCAGGCTAATGGAGTTGGCTGCTCTGTGGTGTTCCCTCGAGCGACTTTTAACTATAGACTGAATAGCTGTTGTAGCGTGTACACTGCAGAGTGTTACGCTTTGTTAAAGTCGCTCCAATATATGAAAGTAAGTCGCGGCACGAAGTACATCAAATGCTGTGATTCCCTCAGTTGCATCCAGGCTATAGGAAGCATGTACCCAGCAGATCGTCTTGTCCAGGATATACAGGACACCCTCCGATCCCTTCAATCTTCCGGAAAGGAGGTCGTTTTCTGCTGGGTACCCGGTCATGTGGGAATCAGGGGGAACGAGGCAGCTGATGAAGCTGCCAAGTTAGCCTGCAACAAGGTCCGAATTGACTTTGATCCGGTCCCAAAGTCTGACCTTGCCTCGGCGGTGAGAAGATTTGTTTTCGACGCTTGGCAGAGGCAGTGGCTGGAGGTAGAGCATAATAAGCTCCGGCTGGTCAAACCAACCGTTCAGCCGTGGAGCAGCTCCTTCCAGCGGGCGAGGAGGGATGAGGTTCTCCTGACTCGCCTCCGCATAGGGCACTGTCCTCTGACACATAGCTTTCTCCTCCGCCGGGAGGACCCTCCGGAATGTGATGCTTGTGGCGTACCTCTGACGGTGCGCCACATTTTAGTTGATTGTGCTATGTTTTTAGACTTAAGGGCAGACGTTGGCCTGGCGAACGATCTGGCCCTTATTTTAAACAATGAGACCAGCAGTGTGGCGAATATTTTAAAATTTTGCTTATTGGCCGGTCTAGTGCCTAAAATTTTAGGCAGATCGACCTAGTTTTAAGATGGATGGGTGGCCTCTTTACAGCTACTCATCCATGTGCATTGTTTTTAATTTTTATATTTTTAAATTCCTTTTCGCTGGCCACTATACAGCCGGCGAGAGATGTAGTGTTTTTAATTATTTTGGGACCCTGTATGGCCCCTTTACAGCCATTCAGGTGGTGCACGGTCTTGTGTTCTGGTGGCCCCTTTTCTAAGCCACGTTTTATATTTGGGAATTATTTTATTTGCTGTCTGTATGGTCGACCCCTTTACAGTCGACCATGCAGACAGTATTTTAGTACTTTGAGCCACAGTTTAGGCTGGTAATTGTTAGGGCGCTAATGACCCCGTCGTCGACGCACCCTAAAACACCAATAACAACAACAACAACAACAACAACAACAACAACAAAGTTTTGTACCCCAGTTCCCTTACTTCTCTATTGCCTCCCCTCATCACTCTTTCCATAAGGTGAAGGATTTTTATCCAATGCAATGTTGTTGCTGGCCATGTTTCCATTTTTATCCCTTTCCCAAATACCTTTCCAATGTGTCCTGCACAGTTAAGTTTGCTATTAAATGTTATGCCAAGGTATTTACATTTCGAGTCTTCAATAAGAAGCTCCTTCACCACTTAATAATAATAATAATCAACCTTTAGCTTTTTATCTGTGTACCTAATAAGCTGGCTCTTCTTTGCATTTATCTTTATCTTCATCCCATGTTGACTCACCCAGCTAGTTATCCTTTCTAGATCACCCTGCCACTGTTTCCAGTCTTCTATTGTTTTGATCCTTTTATATAACATTATGTCATCTGCAAACAATCTAACTTCTGACAGTAAACCATCAACACAATCATTCATTAGAATAACGAATAATGATGGTCCCAATACACTACCCTGTGGGACTCCCATGTTCATTCCTACTACTTTTGATACTTCATTTCATATCCTAACTTTTTGCTGTCTACCTTCCCCTCAAAACACCTTTTTATCAACTCCATTAGTTTTTACCTTGTTTAGCACCATTTTATGGCTCACTCTGTCAAAGGCCTTTGAAAAATCTAGTACTACACTATCAACTTGACTTCCCCTGTCCATTTCATCCGAAGTATCTTGCATGTAGCCTACTAACTGAGATTCACATTAATATCCTTGTATAAAGTCATGTTGCCAACTTGAAAACCACTTACTTTCCTCCCAGAGACTTTTAATATGGTTGCATATATCCCTCCATTAATTTACCTACTACTGATGTCAAGCTGATTGGCCTGTAGTTTTCAACTCTGTTTGACACCCCTCCTTTATGGTCCAGTACTACTACCGCCCTTTTCCAGTCCTCTGGTAAGCAACTAGTATCTAAACTCAATTTAAATAATGTTTCAAGGTAAGGTACAATGTCCCATCCCACTATTTTTAAGACATCTGTAGTAATATTTTCATCACAGGATTCTTCACGCTTCTTTAGATTCCTTAGTTCCTTCATGATATCATTGTATTTAATTTCAAATTTTCTAATCTGCTCACCTCCAACTGTGCCAATAGTATCCATTTCAGATATAACCCCTGAATTATTGTTCCTAATGGTCTCACTGAACCAGTTACTTAATAACTCTGTATTTTTCTAATCCTTAGTTACTTCTTTTCCTTCCTTATCTAAAATTGTCTCAATACCATCTCTTCCCCTCAGTTTCCTGATATAGCTATAGAAATTTCTAGATGCATCAGTCACAAGTCCCCCTGCACGAATAATATTCTTCATAAACCCATTCTTAGCCAGTTTCTCTTTGACATTATTAATTCCTTGGTTAGTTGTTTCATGACTTCCCCACTGCCTTGCTGTTTCTTAACTCTCTTATGTTCTCATCTCACCAGTATCTTTAACCTCATAAGCTCCCTGTTATAGTATGAAGGTTCTGTACTTCTCTTTATTCTCTGTATTGGAATGAACATTTCTTCACCCTTTTTTTTATTATTTCCTTGAACTCTTCCCACTTTTTCTCCACTGAACTTATGCCATTCTTACATTTCATGAAATTAACCCTGAAATATCCTTTCATCCAAGATTTGTTCTTTTTTATAATTGTATCTATTTCTCCCTTCAATTCTGGCTACTGGTTTCGCTGAATCCCCTTATATCCATCACAACTGCATTATGATCAATTATTCCTTCAGTTACTTGACACCCGGTATGGTTATCATCTGGCTTTATTAGGAACATATCCAACATGTTTAGTCCCCTTGTTTTTTGCTCAAACACCTGTGTAAAGCCTCCTTCCCTTACTAAGGTATTTGCAAATCTCTATTCCTTTGTGTTATTAATCATATTTCCTACCCACTTGATACCTGGTAAGTTAAAATCCTCATCAATAGTAGCCATTCTATGCTCACTTCTGAACTCTGAATATGAATTTAGTTTCGCCCCAAGAGTCTCATCTTTATTATTCATTTTACCACTACAGTAAATAGCCAACACCCTCACATTCTCTTTTTTATTTCCCCAGATATCTACCCCAAGTAACTCATGATCTCTTACTGTAGTAGTAGTCTTTGCTAACCAGTATGCATACCCCTTCCCTCATTGTTACCCTGTCTCTGCGGTACACTCTGTAACTATCGGGAAAAACCTCATTGTCTAATATTCCTTCTTCCAGCCAGGACTCTACCCCTATAACTACTTGAGGATCATGTATCTCCATTAGGTTTGTAAACTCCATTACTTTGTTCATTATATTTCTATAGTTTACCAGTAACACTATTATCACTGACTTTGTGATATTTTCAACACTAACATTTGCTTTCCCATATGTGCTCCCCCTCTGTTATTGTTTCGAAAGCTTCTTCTATTTCTAAAGTATTAGTGATTTTTTTAACTATGGATCTACACTCAGTATCCCTATGATTAACTATTTTAACCCCCTCACCAGCAGCCCTTAATCTAAAAAAAGCACAGTCCCGACCCCATCACCACTGGAAGAGAGCTCCCTCACAGTAGTAGCCAACAACTCAATAAGTATTCCCTTGACCCTCCTAATTAGGTGTAGGCAGGGCCGGCGGATAATGTGGGTATGGTGGGTAGCAGTACCCACCCGGAATTTCCCGGGTGGGTATTTTACCCACCCGGAATTTGAGAGTACATAGAGGAAGGATTTGCATGAAAGAAAGAAAGAAAGAGAGAGTAGACTAGATAAGCATGTTAGTTTCATCCTTCAAAATGCGTGTCTATCCACAACACCACCATTAGCGACGCGCTAAATCCCTTTGATGTTTCAATAGAGACCGCCACCCCAGCTGTCGCCAACTGAGCAAACAATCGTTGTGGGAAGGGCTAGAAATTCGTTTATAAATCTAGGCGTATTTGTTACGCCTAACTTTCAGACTCAGGCGTAAAATGAAAATGTTAGGCGTAATTATATTATAATTATGAAAATACAAATGTTATAGCTTACAACCTATTCCAACACAATTTAAAACTGTAAAAACACACATTTTTTGGTGTACTTTGTCACTCATGGCACTCAACGTAAGAGCAAACGGTGTATGCAATGAATTTTTTTTCGCCACATCTGCTGCACACGAATTCTGATGGACTTCACTTTTGTCATGTTTTTTACCTATTTCTAATCTAGATATGACCTTTGCATTTACGAAACTCGTTAAAGATAAATTTGCAAACAGCCTACAAACGACGCAAAACGTACTATTTTCGCTGCCTTGTTCTATTGATAACCAATGAAAACTTTTTTGCCACTTACTTAATGTGTGTTTACCCACGGCATTAGTTGTCGATGTACTGGTGGTAACAGCAGGCATAGTAGCTGATAAATTTTGAACTGTTTTTGATCGTTAATTTGCTTGTTGACCTCCTGGATTGCGTGAAGTCGGAGCAGGCCTACTGGTAGTAGCTGAAGGGCCTGATGATTTGTCAGCAGCTAATGTTTCTTCGTTTTCTGGCAGTCCTCGTTTACCGGTACTTGTAACACTTCTATCACCAATACTTGTCTTTACAAATGGTATAAATTCAGTAATTTTACGAGACATCTTTTTACCTTCTTTGTTAAGCGAATAACAGAGAAGAATAACGATCGCGCTAGAATTGTCTTTTTTTTCACTTCGCGGTACTTCCCCCTACAGTATTGTCACTTCTGAACTTCAGAAACGTATTACTGGAAACTTTGAAATAGATCAAAACGACATGAAATTAATTTTTAGAATTTAACCTCGAACACGCAAAACTGAAAACAAGTTCCGAAATGTAATTTTTTAAGTTTTGATGCTTAGGCGTATTTTCTACGCCTTTGAAGGAGATTGCAGGCGTAAAACGAAATTATTCAGGCGTAATTACGCCTAACGCCCGGTCAATTTAGAGCACTGGTTGTGGGTGAAAGCAAGAATGCTACGGTAATATAGTGTATGTCCAAACCAATCGTGTGTGAAAGCTGCATTAGTGTATTTCGAAGGGGTTTCAAAATCAAATGTATAAATTCATAGTGAAGCTGAAAATGAGAAATGAATTGAGTGTAGATAATGCTAAACGACAGCAGAACGTGGAGGATAAATTTACATCGCCCTTAGACGAAGGATCCACTGGAACCTTAAAAGATGGCCTTGTAGTCAAAGTAGTGAAAGTAAGTAAAAGTAAAATTCTTGTTCTTGTTCTTCACTATATACATAAATACGTGTGCATGTAATGAATATTCACGTGTGTGTACTAGAGATGTAACGGAAGCGGCATTATGGAAGCGGAAACAGAAGCCGAAGTTTAATTTAATTGTGCACAGAATCTTCATTTAGTGTCTAGTTACTTCTATTTAATAAAAATGACATTTGACATAATGTTTATTTTAATAATCAAATCAAACTAACAGTAACTGACTTTGAAGTAGTAGTTTTGTAATTACTATAATTAATATTCGGAAGTTAAAAGTGACAACTTATATTTTAAAAACAAACGCTTAGCAGACTTTTTTCCTTTTTAATTTTTTTCTTCCTCCCCCCTCCCCCCTCACAAATTAAACCTTCTTTCGCTGAACAATTTTTCGCTAGTGACACTGCTAGGCGGGGCTAACAAAAACCTGCGAACTAATGGAGACAACATAGAATATTTGCGATCGTTCATTTGCCATCACAAGAGGACATGGGCGTATCCAGCGAGGGGCAGCAGCAGCAGCAGCAGCCCCCCCTAGAAGAAAAATTAAGTTGCCTTCAGTACGCTTCGACGAGTGAAGAACGAGTTCAGGAGCACTTTGGGAGAGAAAGATTGACAGGATTATGTCTGACGAGTGTGCATCGAAATTTCGTGAAAGAACATCATGAGATATTGACAAACAAAATTATTGAAATTGAAAATCAGAGACAATTAATGTTTACATAAAAAACTAACTGACTTACGATCTTAATTAACTGCATAGTAGGTCCTTAGATTAAGTAGTTGGGTTACTATATTAATCAATGATAAAAATAGTTTCCTGAATAGGTTTGAGTTTGATTTTGTAGTTTCATGTTTCAGTCCCCCACCCCACTTCCTCGAAACCAAAATGAGTTGCCCCCCCTAGTTCAAACCCTGCCCCCCTCTAGTTCTGATCCTGGATACGCCCTTGCAAGAGGATGTACTTTTAATTGAAGTCCTTTTTGCTTTTACTATTTGACTAGACTGATATTCGTTTTTTTTTTCATGTAACTTAAAATCAACATTTAATTTTTCAGACGTTTTAAATTCTTCTTGATGGATGGATTTAAAACTGTTTTTTTTTTTTTTTTTAAAGCAATGGTGGTATGTTCTTTCAGAGAATATTCTTTTTACCTAATGTACATTTTGCCACAGATTCAGTTTTTTTTTTCTACACAAATCTCTAAATAGGACTTAGTTTTGGTTTCATTTTGAGACACGCTACTATCACACGATAAAACATATACATAAGAGGCCCACAGACGACCAACTTGATTACCAACATTGTAGTGAACTTTATTGGCAGCCAAGTTGTACATATAAACATCACGTCCGCGGTCCGAGTACGTGTCATCAGGTTTATTTGCTGGATATTTTCTCTTGCTACTTTCTATTATTTTGTATGGCGGTTTTAAGCATTTTGGCTATAGTAGAGCGTAGTTTGTGAAATATGAGTGGGTGAAAATTGTAGTTTTTAGTTTTAAGAGAGTTGTGTGAAGATGAGATGCATCCTGCCAGTGTCAAAGGAATGGCATCAAAACTGCAAAGATTTCTCCTTTCAATTTTTAGTGAGGGAGATAAATGTCACTAAACCTGACTATTTTCAAAACATTTTAAGACTGGGAAATAAAACCTACTATGAATTGTAGGACAAATTGCGAAAATTTATTTAAAAAGACACCAGCATGAAGATTTTATTGCTGTGAACGAATGGTCATTCGCAGCCCCGATACTTTTAGCTAGTGGTCAAAGCGTCCAGGATTTAAAATTTTTCACCGCTATATCGCCATAAATTCTGGGAAGAAAGGGACTTGTAGTGTCATGAAAAAAGTTTTTCTTTGGGGATTTTAACCTCCTGGTACCGTAGCGAATGGCGATTTGAAGTAACATGCCATGTACTCTCTTTGGCTCCGGCTCCTAACCTTTAGCTCAATTGTATGTTTTTCAATTGCCTCCGGTAGCCAGTTCTAATATTTCTGATTCTTTTCTTAAAACTATCAATATTCGTATTTAGACCAATTTTTCTGGAAAAGAACAATGATTTTTTTTTACGCATTCTATTTTTGTTGCGATCCTTGAAAATTTCATATTTGACGTTCCACAACTTGGGTAGTTCTCTTAGCGTATCAAAAAATTCACCCAGATTTGAATGTTTAGTATACTTGCCATATTCGAAAAGCAATATTTGACTTCAAACTGTAGTAATGCAAATAACAACTGATGACAGAAATTTTTGATTGCGTCGAAATTTTGAATGCAGATCTACAGAAATCTAATCTATGTGTTATTGAATCGTGTGAGAAGACAGAAGCAATCACCGCCGTTGTACTGTGCTCGAGAGTCAAAATTCGAAGAAATTTGCTGCGAAAGTGAACAGTTAGGTACTAACTTTGAACTCGGCGACCCTCAAATCCCACATCAACGCTAAATTTCGAAGCGTCTCAATCAAGGTAAGAGTGAAAATCTCCAATTCGAAACACCTCAAGATTTTCTCCGCAAATCTTATTTTGAAGTTTGTGACCAAATACTAATGTCGTTAAAGAGTCTATTCGACAACGATTCCTTCCAGTTCTTCAAATCGTTAGAACTATTACCTCTGGGACAGCCCATAAATGTAGAAAAAATTATAAATTTCTAAAATTATGATTTTGTCCAAGAAAGATTGCTCATATTTTTGTAACTTTTGAAAAGGCAAGATGAGGAGCCAAAAAATTTAAGAACGGTTTTAGATTTTTTACAGAAGTGCCTATGGACTAGAGGACTCATACCAGAGTTTGTACGCTTTTTCCGACTACTCATCACAATTGCTGGGTCGTCCTGTTCAAATGAACGAAGTTTTTCGGTCTTACGCCGACTCAAGAGTTACGTAAGACCGACAATGTTGCAAGATTAAATAACATTGCTATACTACATGTATATAGCAACCTTACTGACGAACTTGATTTGGAAAAATTATTGAATCGTTTCATTTCCAAACAAACAAAAGCGCAGTACAGTTTTTGCATTGCGCAATTAATACTGAATAATAGTAAATTTAAAAAATAATGATGTTTTTTACACAGCTAAAATATATTTAATAAATACAGTGGCGTAGCTAGGTCAACAAGGGCCCCGGTGCAAAAAAATTATTTTTGGTCCTCAGGCCAGATGGGGCGACCTTTTTTTTGCTTTGTGATGCTGGTAGAGGCCCCATGACCTGAGGCTGGGGGCCCCTGAGTTGTGCTTGGGGCCCCTGAGCAGTGTTTGGGGGCCCCATGAGCAGTGAGGGGCCCTTAGGGTGGAAACATGCCGAGCAGGTCGCCGTGCAGGTGGCGGCGGCGGTCGCGCTGTAGGTCGATGTCGCGGTAGATGGGTAAAAACATGCCGCGCAGCTCGCGCTGGAGGGTAAGCTAGATGTCGAAGTACTGCTGCTAGTGTTCACCAGTGTTTTTAAAATCCTTGTAGGTGCCACACGTTGTAAACCGTTAATATTTTGTGTTTAACGCGAGTATCATTTACTTTATTTGATCTCCCATTATTTTTGGAAGCGATAACGATAGGGATAATGATGGTCTGTCAGTAGCCACAAAGTGATGGCTACTTTCTACGGCTGGTATCGGAAAGTTCAGTTAACAGCAAATAAATGAATGTAGACAAACCATTGGTGAATTTCACCATTTAAATCAGGATCTGAAAAATCATCCAGACTAATTCTATACCCACCTACGAAACACACCACAAATTTAACGGTAAAATCCTGGACAAACTGAAGTCAAATGTTTATAACAGTTACCACAACAATCCAATACATGCTGAGTGAAAACTCGTCGTGACTATAAATTAATAGTAATTATTGTAAATAAAGTAATGTACCGTTTAACAAAACATTTTCGAGTCAAATCTAAAATTTATCAATCCAAAATCAGAATTTCTATTTAAAAATCAGAATTTTCGATTTCAAATTCAGTCAACAGTTTATTTTAAACAATAATTAACACGATTTTTTTTTTTACTTTCTTTAAATTTATAATGATTGTTGGACTGAATTGTCTGATGTTCCTTATTCTTCGGTATATGATGTGTAATAATTTCTGAATAGTCAATCAAGTCATCAACAATAGATAATTATTTCAATTAGGGCAAATGTAGGTGGGACCAGGAAAGGAGGAAAGCTGGGTGGGTAGGAAAATTGCCACCGGAGCATGCGCTCCATTGCAATTTAATTAAATATTATTATTTTTATAAAATTTGTTGTAATTTATCTGCCGCTGACTTGCTTGAAACATTCACTTTTCCGTAGTTGTACAATTTATAAAAATCTGTACTTATTATTTCATCAGTAATTTATTTAAAACAGAATGTAGCATTGTCAATGTCAGTACTTTGTTAATTTATATCTGCAGTTGTGTAAAACTAAATGAGATCCATTAAATAAAATAATACTTAGAACAAGACAAAATTAAACACCACCACTCTGTATAATACGAAAGCCGAACTGCATAATCAATTGTAGAAGCTTGATCGCGTGGCCTTGACATAGCTCAGCCAATCAGAGCCAAGCAGACCTCCAGCGGCGCGCTAGGCCGCGAGGTGAAAACAAAATACTTCGTTCTCTCATCGACATCCAGCTGAGTGGCGAGCAGCGACGGCGACCGTGAGCGCCTCGGCGTGCGCTGACTCATTACTAACAATGCTTTTGTTTCACGTGGATGAAACATCTACCACGACCGCCAGCGCGACCTACACCGCGAGCTGCTCGGCATGTTTTCACCCTTAGTATGAGGGGCTCCCTGTGCCCCCTTAGACCTTAGACGACTGTAGAGCTAAAATAAAAAGGTCGCCGTGAAGGCCCGTGGTCCCTCTGATCTTCGCTTGGGTGCCCCCTGAGGTATGCTTGGGGGCCCCCTGAGCATAGGGGCCCAGGTGCACTGCACCGCCTAGCCCCATAGTAGCTACGCCCCTGAATAAATATATTAGTGAATAAATTTTATGATGAATTTTTAAATTCATTTTCTAGTTTTTACTCCTATAAATTTCCCTTAAGAATTTGATTCCATAGTTATCACTATTATTGTTTTAAGTAAGATATTTCAGGTGACTACCCCCCCCCCTTTTTCTTGTCTGACTACCCACCCGGGCCTAACACGTAACGCCGGCCCTGGGTGTAGGTCATGCCTAGTGAAACTCCACCTACCAATGGTTTCCACAGGCACAACCCCCATGACAGAACTAATGCTGTTCCCAACCAGCACCTCCATCTCCACATTTACCCACCTCACAGATTGGTTCAATTATGGCTGGTAATGGCAACTTAGGACATGCATGAGCTCCACCCTAGTGTGCTGTGCCTGCTTTAATACTTCCTTCTGGTTACTCTCTATACTAATTAGCAATTCTATCAATACTGTTCCCCGCACATCCTATTATCACTACCCTATCTTCCTTAGTGAAACCCCTACAAAGTTAACCTATGTCTTCTACTACCTGACCTAAAGTAGCCTAGCTGATCCTGCAAAAGAGGGCCTACACCTCTCCCGTGGCTACTACCTAGCAGCAGACCCCTTTTCTTCCCATGTTTTCCTTGTACTACCCTATTCCTAAAGGCCTGCTGCACTTTACCTACTCCTACATCTATATGAGGCTCCTCCACTCCTGACTCTGGTAACAAGTCAAACCTATGTTCCCAAACAAATTCTGTAGTGTCTGGCTTCTTCATCCTGTTTACCGTTTTTCCCCAACGACCTGTTATCAGCTGCCAACCACCCTTATCTCCCTCTTCTCCATACCCACCATCTTTATCTGCCACTATAGGCTGAGCCTTTACAGGCAAGGCCTTCACAGGCTTTTCCACCATAGGCCATGCCTTCAAAGGCTTATCTTCAAGGGCCATGACTCTTTCCAACAACACTCTAATCGTTTTGTCTTTCTCCCTCATCCTTACACTCATATCCCTGATCCTTTCATCCCTAATACAAAGTGGACAAAACCATGGGAAAGCCTCATTTATTTCCCGCGTTTCCTCTCCACTGCATGTCCAATAAAACTACTGCTTACATCCACTGCACCCCATACTATTCTTCATTTTCCTGCGACAGGCGGCACACATTCCAGACATGATTTTTCGAAAGTACCTTAAATACACTCCTGGAAATTGAAATAAGAACACCGTGAATTCATTGTCCCAGGAATGGGAAACTTTATATACACATTCCTGGGGTCAGATACAACACATTCAGATTCATAGGCACGTCGACACAGGCAACAGAGCATGCACAATGTCGGCACTAGTACCGTGTATATCCTCCTTTCGCAGCAATGCAGGCTGCAATTCTCCCATGGAGACGATTGTAGAGGTGCTGGATGTAGTCCAGTGGAACGGCATGCCAAGCCATTTCCACCTGGCGCCTCAGCTGGACCAGCGTTCGTGCTGGACGTGCAGACCGCGTGAGACGACGTTTCATCCAGTCCTAAACATGCTCAATGGGGGACAGATCCGGAGATCTCGCTGGCCAGGGTAGTTGACTTACACCTTCTAGAGCACGTTGGGTGGCACGGGATACATGTGGACGTGCATTGTCCTGTTGGAACAGCATGTTCCCTTGCCAGTCTAGGAATGGTAGAACGATGGGTTCGATGACGGTTTGAATGTACCGTGCACTGTTCAGTGTCCCCTCGACGATCACCAGAGGTGTACGGCCAGTGTGGGAGATCGCTCCCCACACCATGATGCCGGGTGTTGGCCCTGTGTGCCTCGGTCGTATGCAGTCCTGATTGTGGCGCTCACCTGAACGGCGCCAAACACGCATACGACCATCATTGGCACCAAGGCAGAAGCGACTCTCATCACTAAAGACTACACGTCTCCATTCGTCCCTCCATACACGCCTGTCGCGACAGCACTGGAGGCGGGCTGCACGATGTTGGGGCGTGAGCGGAAGACGACCTAACGGTGCGCGGGACCGTAGCCCAGCTTCATGGAGACGGTTGCGAATGGTCCTCTTTGATACCCCAGGAGCAACAGTGTCCCTAATTTGCCGGGAAGTGGCGGTGCGGTCCCCTACGGCACTGCGTAGGAAGCGACGGTCTTGGCGTGCGTCGCTGCTGTCCGGACCCAGGTTGACGGGCACGTGCACCTTCCGCCGACCACTGGCGACAACATCGATGTACTGTGGAGACCTCGCGCCCCACATGTTGAGCAATTCGGCGGTACATCCACCCGGCCTCCCGCATGCCCACTATACGCCCTCGCTGAAAGTCCGTCAACTGCACATACGGTTCACGTACACGCTGTCGCGGCATGCTACCAGTGTTAAAGACTGAGATGGAGCTCCGTATGCCACGGCAAACTGGCTGACACTGACTGCGGCGGTACCCAACCGCTGCGCTGCTAGCGCCCTTCGACGGCCAACAGTGCTGTTCCTGGTGTGTCTGCTGTGCCGTGCGTTTGATCATAGCTTGTACAGCCCTCTCGGAGTGTCCGGAGCAAGTATGGTGGGTCTTACACACCGGCGTCAATGTGTTCTTATTTCAATTTCCAGGAGTGTACCTTCCAAAGAAATTTTAAAGTAGCAAGAACAAGACTACATTACAGATTAAAATATAGTGATACCGTTGGTAGATTATTATTTAGTGATTATAATTTAAGACAGTTTAACCAGACTACTCACACAACCCCTACTTTATTCCTGATAGCTGTAACTCCACTAGTCTACCACTGACCTGTAATAGTACCACTAACTCTGCTATATATGAGTTAATCGAAAATTTATTTAAAAAATGATCTACTCTACTGTTCAAGTCTATATGCACACAATTTATTTTAAGATCCGATAGTTATCTCAATCTCTAATAACTGCAGTACTGAGCCGTTACAAGATCCTCTATACACTTGTTCTTCTACAGAACTTAAAATCTGATAAATAGCAAACGGTCACTCAACTGTACTGTTAAACTATAAATACCGGTTTTTGTTAAGCAAGTGAGTTATCACAATATCTACTTCCCTCAGTTTTCAGAAAATATGTTTGTTCATTCTGTTAGTCGCACCTGTTTTTCAACTTTCCCAGACGCCTTTCCTACGTAATTTAAACCAATACTTTTACTACACAATACTATTTCAGGATTTACATGCGTCCCTCAACCACCATTTCAGCGATTTCCGCACAATTTTTTCCGATACAAATTTAATCTAACCTAAACCCACTTTCTGGTTTATAACGAATAGCGCCCTCTTGAATTTATTTCACTTGATTACTAATATTTTGCAATATTTTTACTCTTAACTACAGCAACCTAAACCATCAAAATTAAAATTTCAAAGCGTAAACTTAACAGTAATTTAATATAGGGTGCCAGAGAAAACTCTCGAAATTTCAAGTAGGATAATTTGCACAGAATTCGTTTTTCACCATTTACCAGACATATTAAGCCGTATCAAACCCTAAACCCGTTAGTAATAGGTTTTTACTACACTAATAAATGATTTATTCCCTAAAACCGTTGTTCGTACGATGTAAACAATCACACGTGCTTCGGTTTTATTTGACCCAACACCTATTTGATTTTTTAAATTATGAAAATTACATCACACGCCGTTTTTAACACTTAATTACACTAAAAAATACCACCAAACAAATATTTCTACACGCTATTTAATGATTAAAATTAGTTTGAATGATAAAGTCGCTTCACAACGTTCCCTTGCCCGCCAGTATAGGACAAATACACCACACACACTAATTCAGTCGTTTTTATAACCATCAGCATAATTCAACATACACTGACAATCATGCCCCAATCAAGTGCACTCCATTCACATAAATCCACACACAACAAACACTTTAACAAGCATCCTCACTTGAACACACAGGAAAAAAACACGCACGGACAGATATCGGCCAACATATGAAGACAAAGTTATAATCACGTATATAAAAGCATGAGCCAACAGTTACTTACACGCCCACAAAATACACTCAAACATATTTCCACACACAAACTTCAAATAAAGGACTATTACTTTCAATAACCGTAATCAGGATCTAACCACAATTCCTATGATAACAGTATAAATGCAGTAAATTTCCTAAAAATTGGTTAAAAATTCTAAAAACTAGTTAATATTACATCAATTCCTTCCAAGAAAATTTCATCCGAAATTTTCTGTTAATACAAATGGTGAAAACCTTCAGAGTACACGTTGCTACGCCCACTCGACATAATCCCATCCTGATCTGGGTTTTCTAAGGTTTTCCCGGATCACTACAGGCGAATGCTGGGATGGTTCCTCACATTATCCCATGGGCGCCTCCTGCCATATCCTGTATATCCCTTCCAAACTATTACCCTTTCGGATAGGTGCAATGCACCCTCCGTCACACACTTTTAGTGAATCAGGGGTAGTAATAATAATACAAAGAAATACACAGACTTTACCTACTTGCACACTCGACGTTTAAAGCAAATGCAAATGGTCATTGGCACAGTCTTTCCAATCAATACAGGCTGCCAGCATCAGATCCTATCACCTTAAATTTGCACAATCTGACAATGTTGTACACTGCACTTCATCCAAGCAACTTCTAACGTAATCCTAACCTCCCCCTTGACAATCTCATTGGCCGATATTTCATTCAGAGCGATATACGTTACAGATTAATCATTTCCTTACCCCATTGTGTGAAACATGACATGAAGACTAGCTAACACGAAGGTATATCACCACCAAGTAAATATTCTTATTGGTGGAATAGTTCACCCACTTCCGCTTAAATTTCAAATAATATTTTCCTTAATTCAGATGGTGAAACCAGTCGTAAAGGATATAATTAACGGGATTGCATTAAAACGAGGCAAAAGAGGCTTAGTGTTACATTTTATTCTAATTGATTACCATTAAACTGTAACGATAATTATTGATACATTGGTTTTGAACATTTCTTCCGATAATATTGCACTTATAATGTTGTCTGTGGACATATCAGCGGATGACCATTTTCAAGGGTGTAGAAATTTTAGTACTACGAAACTACTGAAACAATCATAAAGAGATTATTTTGGAAAAGTGTCTCCAAGACAGATTGAATGAAACTGTCTTCCTAGGCATCGCTATTTACACACTGACAAGTAAGGTAGCAGCGTGAGCAGCTTGGTCCTGTAATTAACGTCCTGGGCTTCTGAGCGTACGGTTGTCGTTTCAAGTCCAATTATTTCATATCTTCTTTAAAAAAATATTTTTATTTCGTTTTTAAACGTTTCAAACCAACACATTTCGAATGCGTATAATAATATATCATTGATTCATATCTAATTACGTCAGCGAATAGCCTACTTAAGGAATGTCTCATTACCGAGAGTATCCAATGTTTCGTAACAAACTGCCTACGCACCTATGAGCTCTTAAAAGTAACCTAGTAGGGTTTATAGCTGCGTCGATATCACTTCATCTGTCGACGTTCCGGAAGCAAGGTTTTTTTATTTTTCAAACGGCACATTAGTTTCGAAAATAATTATTTTACAATAGAACTAACTTGCTCTGTCATAAGCAAATCAATTACTGTTGGTATCATGTCACTAATTTTCAGCCATGTCAACCATTAATTCTGTAGGTGGTCTTTAATGATTATGCATCGTCGTCAATGAAAACAAAATCGTTATATCAGGGAGGATGTGGGTTCGAATCCTTGGACGGCTATCCAGATTTAGGTTTTCCATGGTTTCCCCAAATCATTCCAGGTGAATGCCGGGGTGGCTCCTCCAGAAGGCCATGGGCGAATGCCTTCCCATTCCTTCTCCCCACTACTTTTCCGCTTCTAATGATCCTAACGTCTACTAGTCAAAAGCAAAAAAATAAAATAATACATTATGTAAAAACATGTGAGGAAATCGCAGCATAGAACTAAATATTAATACTGTAATAAATTAAACTACCACTGTCACTAGAAAATTTACAACCAGATTACTAACGTAGGACAAACATAAATTCATGTACAACTGATGTAAGTAACAAAGTTCATTGAGAACGGCGGTCAGAAACAGAGAGTTCTTAAATTAATCTTTCTTCCGTTTAAAAAATTACAGTTAGTAGTTTCTGTACACTACTATTTTATGTGCTTTACAGCATTGCGATTTGACACCTATGTGGGTGAAATTCTCATTACATAATAAAGCATGAAACTATTGGCGTTATTTTTTAGTTCAGAATTACTCCAGTATAATAACATAACTCAAATACCAGTATTGGCGAAGAGGGATGTCTCCACTCGCGTGATTGTTGTTTAGTCTCGGGTTAAAAGTGGAACGCTCCCGTTTCGTCACCCGTGATATTAAGCGAGTCAAAAATCGCCTAAACCACAAAAATTCAAGCAACTACTGTCTGCCCGGTAATGTAATGATGATATTGTCTTATGACCGGAAGACCGAGCGTGGTGGATGAGGGACAACACTCTGGTCTCGCATTCGGGAGTATGCGGCTTCGAATCCCCATGTGGCCATCCAGATTTGGTTTTTCCATCGTTTTCCAAAATCGCTACAACCACATTCTGGGATAGTTACTTTAAAGGGCCATGGCCAAATTCTTTCCCGTTCATTTATATCCGGATACTGTGATACTCTGAAAATACTCAGAAGGGCAATTTAGAACCGAAGTAGAGGAATTTTGAGCAAAGTCACAAGCGTTGCCTACGTTAAAATTCGCCGACGCGTCGCCCATAAAACCGTCTCTCTTCTGTAAAACTCTGGTTGGAAAATCATCACCCACCCACCCTAGAGTCAAGACTTGGTACCCAGTTACTACTACCTTCTCCTAAGCTGAGGGAACATTTGACCGACGAAGACGTGGGAGATGAAGTTCAACGCTTGCTCGAAGTAATGATGGCGAACTGGTGTGATGAAAACATACAAAACTTTTTTTGTTTATTCCTTTAGGCCTCATAAACATCGAGGTCATTAGAAGCAGAAAAGGACTGGTGGAAAGGATTTCAGCCATGGCATTTTAAACAAACTATTCCGGTAATCACGTGGAGTTATTTGGGGAAACCATGGAAGAAGTAAATCTGGGTGGCCGGAAGGGGATTCGAACTTGCGTCCTCCCGAATGCGAAGCCAAAGCGTCATCGGTTGTCATACCACGTTCAGTCATTCGTAAACTTCCACAGCATCCACAAAATTCCGTAGACCGAAATGATTATTATGTAGAAAAAAAGATAACTTTTTCAACCTTTAAAGTGATACACATATTACAGTAAAACAAATTTATTTTGTATCTACAGTTGCTTGTGTGACCTTACTTTTGGGATTGCCCTCGTACAGTTAACATGGATTCCCACTGGAGTTTTAAATATCAGCTATTATTGGCAACCTTATAGTTTAAGTTGATAATTACAGTCAAAATCAATAAATTTTTGACTTGAATGTGCTTCTCGTGATAAAGGATTTGTTTTGCTTGTAGGCTGGTAAGAGGTAAGAGGAAAGTTAAGTCTTGCTTCCTGATACAACGTTGAAAAATTACTTGCCTGCAACGTTGTCACATTTACTGTCTGCTGGCAGTGCTATAGTCATTTTCGTATACAATGATTTATGTCCCATAGCTATACGTTATCAAAAGTACGGAGACATTGGCAACGCGGAGAATGGTTTTTCTTCTCGTTTGATCTATCATATATTTGTTTAACCAATTACTTCCTCTACTTCATTTATAACAAGTTGATTCTTTATACCGGATTTCGGCCATGGCGTACCTATTCATTCACGAAATTTTATATTTTTATGTATCTTTCCTTCGCTTATACATTCGATAAGGCACTACTTCATGTAAGTCATGTCGGTTGTGTGATGGCCAGTCGCTCGCGGTCAGCACAAACGATCTGTTACTCCCCTTTGTTACTTCTTGTTTGTGCGTGAGTGGCTAAATGTTTATTGTTTTGAGTATAACAGTTTGTAGTCGAAGTCAATAATCATGAAACCAAGTCAGTTCAGACGAAAATCAACATAAAAATTTTCTTTCGCTTGGGGGTACGTGCGTCCCAATGCTTTCGAAATCAATGAATGGTTGTACAACGAAATCGGCCTCGAGATGAGGTGTACGTGGAATACAGGTCGACGTTCTTGTTAACAATCTATACGTTAAACTAAAAGTTCATGAAAATTGTTTTCGAATAATAGAAGACACTAATGGAGAAAAGAAATTTGTACACAGCAATTGGGAGGTGCGTAATGTTAATATAACATACACAAAACTTAGAACTAGACATGTTAAATATCCCAACGTACCTTTGAACTTAGTATGGAAAATTTACGAAAAGATTTAGACAAAATCGGTACCATGATGAATGTAACTTCCGACAAAAGGGTCGGTAGTAAAAGATTTGTTGTTGACAGTGGGATCAAAACAGTAAAATAGACCTTAAGAACAATATTCCGTCTTATGTAAACATCGCAGGTTTCAAAGGTCTTATCATCTACTCGTCAAACTCAAATCTGTGCCGTTTGTAATTCAAATGACAATATAAGAGCTGACTGTACCAAAAAAGGCCGGAGCAGTTACCACTTGTGTATGGCCCCTGACTCATATTTTTGTGGAGGCGTTCTAAAGGCAGCATACGCCAGCGTGGCAAATGGTTTGGATCACAGTAGTATATCTACATATATTCTCTGCAATTCACAAAATTGTGGGTGGCAGAGACTGCTCAGCACCAAAGCTCCAAATCTCTTTGTTGTGCATTCCAATCCCTAATGGTACGAGGGAAAAAAGAATTCATATAAGAATCATTGCGGCACCTTATTTCTCTAATCTTATCTTTCCTGTCATTCCAGCTCAAATAGGTTGGTGGACGAAATATTTCACTACACTCGTGAGCGAAAGTGGGAGTTCACATGTTTACCAATAAGTTTAAACGAAAGGTGCGTCGTCTATCTACCAGAGACTCCCAGCCTAGTGTACTAATCAGTTCTGTGATACTTTCATAAGGACTGTAGCAAGCGGTCACGAATCGAGCGGCTCTTCTCTGTACTTTCTCTATACTTTCGATCAACCCCTTACGAAACGGATCCCAAATGGCACAACAATACTCCAAATGTGGACGCACAAGAGATTCGTACGCTATCTCCTTTGTTTCTTCATTGCAATTTTTCAAGATTCGACCTATGAATCGCAGCCTAGAATTAGCTCTACCTACTAACGAATTAATGTGTAAGTCACATTTCATGTTCCTTTGTACTGTTACTCCCAAATATTTCACAGAATCAAGCATATCAATAACTGAATTGTTTAACTCGTATTTCTGAATAATTGGATTCTTTTTGTTAGTTATGCTCATTGTCTTGCACTTTTTAAAATTTAGCATAAGTTGCCACTCAGCGCACCATGCCAAAATAATATCCAGATCACGCTGAATTTCTAAGCAATCAGCCAAATTCCTTACTTCCCTATAAATAACCGCATCATCAGCAAACAATCTAAAAAGGCTTTTTACTTTGTCTCCGAGATCGTTTATAAAAATTAAGAAAAGAAGTGGTCCTATTACACTTCCTTGAGGTACCCCCGATGTAACATCTAAATTAGAAGAACTTTCTCCTTCAACGACGATATACTGCGACCGACCAGTTAGAAAATCCTTGATCCATTCACAAAGCTGATGCGATATACCCTACGCTCGAAGCTTCGCTTAATGGCGGTTGTGTGGCACAGAGTCAAAGGCTTTCTGAAAATTTTTAAAAAAATTGCATCTACTTGTGAACCTGCCATCAATAACTTTCATTACGTCGTGTGTAAATAGGGCCAGCTGTGTTTCACAGATCTTTTTTTCCGAAATCGGTGTTGATTTGTTGTAAGCAAATTATTATCGTCTAGAAATTTCATAATGTTCGAGCATATAATATGTTCTATAACTCTACTACAAACAGATGTTATAGGTATGGGACGATAGTTTCCAGGATCACTTCGATCACCTTTCTTGAAAATCGGAGTTACTTGCGCGATTTTCCAGTCTGAAGGTACTTTTCGCTCTTCTAATGATTTACTGAATGTATCAGACAGAAATGGCCCGATTTCCGCCGCTTACTATGAAAATACTCTTACTGGAATTCCATCCGATCTCGGTGCGAACTTAGATCCATCCGTGTAATATATTAAAGGATCTCCCCTCTGCACTCTGAGCTGTGCCAATGTTGTATTGATAGCCTGCGAGTTTCGTTGATGGCAGAGGTCTAACTGAATGTTTAATTCTTTTATAAGATTATTATAGTATTTGGTGTAACATCCTATATGCCATGACTTAGTGATTTGCTTCTGTAGGGGTTGTACGTCGATATGGGCTGCTACTATGCACGGCATCGTCCTGTTAAACCAGTATCTGTTAGTGACGCAGTGCAGCTTCAGCTGAGAGGATTTTCTCAGTCAATTTGCTTTCTAGGAATTGCGAACACTTCAGAAGTGCTTTCGTTGCGAAGTATTGCCTTCTAAGGTGCAATGGCGGTTCCTTAGTTTCTACCAGCAAAGAGTTAGTAGGAGTCGAACCCATGGCCCCAAGACAGGAACGCAGAATTTTGTATTGTTGTTTACTGAGTTTGGATAGCGTGTTGTCTGATGCCGATCCAAAGAAGATACTCCCGTAGTCTTGGATGGGTCATACGAGAGTCCTGTAGAGGTAGATTGCAACTGTGGGTTCGGTGCCCCACCATACTCCTGTTGTGGCTCGTATTACATTGTATGATGCTTCACATTTGTTAAGTATGTTCCTTATATGGGCCGACCATTTCAATTTAATGTCGATAGTTAAGCCAAGATACTTGACGTGGGGTTTAACTGGGCAGGTATATGGGCCTATTTGTGTGCTCGTCATGGTAGGTATTCTGTGTCTAGTAAAGATACAGGCGGCTGTTTTGTGAGTGGATATCTCCATATCGTTGTTCAAAAGACAGCTTTGTAATCTTTGTAGTGTCTTGTTTAGCCTTCTTATACATTCCTCGATTGAGTCCGCTTCGGTATAAATGCAGAGGTCGTCTGCATACTGTAATAGTGTTGCTTCTCCTTGGGTTATCAGATGTAAGTCAGCCGTGTAAATATTGAACAGAAACCGGGCCAGGATCGATCTTTGAGGCAAACCTTTATTGACACGTCGAGGACCCAAAATTTTTCCTTTTTTCTTGGCAATTAGCCACCTATTACGCAGCAGTGTGTACAATTGCGTCACGAATCTTCGGGGCACCCCGATTTTTATCATCTTCTTCACTAGTATCAGCAATACTACGTTGTCATATGCGTTTTTTAGGTCCATGAACACCGCAACCATGTACTTGTTTCCACTAAGAGATAGCTGGGTGTCGACCAGCAAGTGGGCGAGTGTTTCTGTAGTTCCTGTGCCTTTCCTGAACCCCAACTGAAGACGTGGTAGGAGCGAGTTATTTTCAAACCACCATTCAAGCCGAGATTTAATCAGTTTTTCTAGACATTTGTACACACACGATAGTAATGTGATTGGTCTATAGGATGTTGGTTTGTCGGGACTCAAGGATGGTTGCTGTCTTAATTTCTGTTATTTCTATGCTCTTTAACTAGTCTTGGTTAAGTATCTCTAAGAGCAACAGTTTGGGAGTGGAAGGTAGATTGCCAAGCATTGGATAGGCAATGTTATCTTGACCGGGGGCTGTTCCTTTACCTCCAGATATTGCTCGGATAAGTTCTTCAATGACGAATGGTTGCATGAGAAATTTGTAGTGGCTGTTATCATTGTTGTCTCTTGGTGATACAGACTGTTCCACCCATGGAGGCGCTAACGACATTAGGATTTCTTCCCCCGCAGGGGCCTGGTACGCAAGTACCAGGTACGGGTTTGGCGAACCCGCGGTGCCCGAGCTGGAAACTTGTGAGCGCCGCAAGTTTCCCACACCGTAAACACCTACCATGCTTCAACGACCACCGTAGGGCGCGGCGGTGCAACGTTGTGTGCCTAGGAGAACGGGGATCTTGGCTTCATCGCCCGGATCGCGAGGACGGAACAAACCTCTATAAAAAAAAACCTCAACCTCAAGGTCGGACACGTGCTGAGGAGGTGGATGAGTGGTGAGGCAAACCACCCGCCAACGTGCGACCTCAGGGGCACCTGCGCACCCCTGTTGTACAAGCACTTCTTTTTTAAGATGGTTTTTTCTCGTGGGACCAAAATTCCTACTCCCAAAAAACCTAAAAACCCCTGCGGCCCGGGTGTGTCGCAGGTTAATAAAAATACACCCAGTTCTAACAAGAGGGCGAGGATTGACAGCCCTCCCCCAGAAAATGGATGCAGTTACAGGAAGGACGTTGTAATAGACAATGCCTTCATAATTATGGCAAGGAAGGAGGGATCCTTCGAGAAGGTGTCCCCCTTTTACATACAAAAAGGGTTGGAGGGTCTAGCCGGGACCCTTAAATCAGTCAAGAAGCTGAGGAACGGGACTCTGCTTTTGGAAACATCTACCCATAAGCAGGCTGTCCTTCTCCTTAAGTCTGAGAAGCTCGCGGAGTTCGCAGTTAAGTGCGAACTCCACAAAACTCTTAATTCGAGTAAAGGCGTGGTCACATGCCGCGACCTTATCGATATTGAGCCCGAGGAACTCCTTAAGGAGAGGTCAACAGATCATGTGGTCGAGGTAAGGCAGATCAAACGAAGGGTTAGTGGCAATCTTGAGAAGACTGCCACCTTCGTCCTGACGTTCGACACTCCAACGTTGCCCAAAGCTATCAAGGCCGGCTATTTAAATCTAAATATCCGTCAGTATGTCCCGGACCCTATCCGCTGTTTTAAGTGCCAACGGTTCGGGCATACGACAATGACGTGTAAGGGCAACCCCACCTGTGGGAAATGTGGAAAGGCTGCACACGAGCCAGGTAGTAGTTGTACCCTCCCGCAGGTGTGTGTCAACTGCTCCGGGTCACATCCAGCCTGGAGCAGGGAGTGTCGATTGTATCTCGATGAAAAGAAGATACAGGAGTTAAAGACCAAGGAACGACTACCCTATGGCGAAGCGAAGAAGAGGTTTAAGGCCCTTGCGCCGCCCGTCTTCGCTACCAGCTTCGCCAAAACCTTGTCTACTCCCGTCAGGAAGGAAAGCGTTGCCACACAGACGTCCTTTGCAGACATGGGCACAAGTACAACGTGCTCATGTCAATGCAATTGTGGCGCCAAAGCCACAAAGGTCATAATACCTAAGACCGCGGACGTCGGTAGCAACGCGTCTGCAACCTCGACCATCAAGACAGCAGGTCCAGCAGTCCCACCAGCAGAGGCACAGCCTTCCGCTACAGTAGCCACAGCCGTGGTATTGTTGGCCACAATACTCTCAAAAGATGAAGCTATAACAACGCCATCAGCTAGTAGCGGATGGCAAACTGTGCAGAAGGTTCGGGGTCCGAAATTTAAACACACGGACCCCACTGTGTTCTTGAAGTCCCCTTCTACTTCCCCTCCCAGTTCCCCAACTGGCAGGGAGAAGAAGGGGGGAAGGCCTCGGCGGAAGAAAGGTCCGCATGACTCCGAGGCCGTCCAACGAGAATCGTCTTCGGACCCTGAAGACAACATAATGCTGGTGGACGATCCTGGTCCCGTTCCTCAGCAGACAGCGGACTCTGACTCACCCGACCCTGGGCGGGTGAGGCTGAATAGGTGAGATGGCTCCCATACTGCAGTGGAACCTGAATGGTTTTCAGGCTCACAATGAGGAAGCAGAACTCTTAGCGCGTTCTAAACCCTTGTGTTTGTGTCTGCAAGAGACACACTTTAGACCGACACACCAACCTTTGCTAAGAGGCTACGACCTGTACAGGAAAGACGATACCGAGGGTGATCGAGCGAAGGGGGGAGTGGGGGTGTTTGTTTTAAACACCGTCCATTCCGAACCCGTTGCTCTCACCTCCCCATTACAAGCAGTAGCGGTGAAAATACACGGTCCAATCCAATTGACCGTATGCTCTATCTATCTGCCACCCAGTTTGTCCGTCGACTACGACGACCTGGTTGGCATTATACGACAACTCACTCGGCCCTTTCTCCTTTTGGGAGATTTCAACGCCCAAAGTGCGTTGTGTGGTTCCGCCACCGATTGCCCCAGGGGCCGAGTGGTTGGTAGATTGATAGAGTAGGAGGAAATTTGTATCATAAATACAGGGCAAATGACTCATTTCACCACTGATTCCAGTACGTCTTCTGCCATTGACCTTTCTTTGTGTTCTCCCTCAATTGCGGACTCCGTGCTGTGGGAGGTGGACCGCGACCTACATGGAAGCGACAACTTCCCTATTTGGATGCACGTTGATTGTGAGCGTGGAGGAGGTAATAACCGGCGTAAATGGAACGTCAGTGGTGCAGATTGGCAGCTCTTCTGCCGTTCTGTACTACTGCAACCCTGTGGCAGAATACAGGAGAAGGTGAATCACTTGACAGAAGTGATTCACCGTGCAGCTGACGTCTCCATGCCGAAAAGCTCCAGAACGCTGCGAAGGACGCCCGTCCCCTGGTGGAACGACGATTGTCGTTCCGCCATCCAGGGTCGTAGACGGGCGTTACGTCGTTTTAGGTTGTGCCCTACAACTGACAACCTAGCAGCGTTTCGTATTGCTAGAGCTAAGGCGCGTCGAGTTATTAAAGACAGCAAGAAAAGGTCATGGCAGAACTTTGTGAGCACTATCAATCGTTCCACTCCTTCGTCAAAAGTATGGGAGTCCATCCGCCATAAATCCGGAAGGTACTCCCGCCCACCAGTATCTGGATTACTGGATAATGGACGTATTATTACCGAAGAACGAAGCATAGTGCAGCTGATGACGGAGAACTTCGCCGCCGTCACTTCATCATCCAACTTTGAACCTCGGTTCCAGCGACAAAGAGTTGCTGCCGAGAGGCGTGCGCTGTGCTTTGATTCGTCGAATACAGAGGCATACAACCGCCCATTTACATCGAGTCAGCGTTGAATAGTGCTAACGACAATGCTCCAGGGCCTGATCTGATCCAGTACCAGATGCTGAGGCATCTTAGTAAAGATGCTAAAGAGTACCTTCTGGATATTTTTAATGATATTTGGACCGGAGGACACTTCCCCGACTCGTGGAAAGAAGCAACACTAATTCCAATTTTAAAACCTGGCAAAGACAAATTGTTGCCATGGAGTTATCGTAGTATTGCCTTGACTAGCTGCGTGGGGAAGACACTGGAGAGGATTGTAAACCGCCGCCTCGTCTGGTGTCTTGAATCCCGTAATCTGCTGAGCCGCTTTCAGTGTGGATTCAGGAAGTTCCGTTCCACCTTGGACAACCTGATCCTCCTGGAGGCGGCAATACAGGATGCGTTCATTCGCAGCCAACATCTTGTGGGTGTCTTTTTCGATCTCGAGAAGGCCTACGATACTACCTGGCGGCATGTTATTTTAAAGCAGTTGCACGAATGGGGTTTTAAGGGTAACCTGCCCCGTTTTTTAAAATAATTTTTATTTGGTCGTTGCTTCCGGTACCGAGTCAGTAGTGAAATGTCTGATCTTTTTATTCAGGAAAACTGTGTTACTCAAGGGTCAGTTTTAAGCGTGACTCTGTTCGCTATTGCATTTTAAGTGTTATAAGGAGTCCTATAGGGTACTCCTTATATGTGGACGATTTTTTAATTTTTATTGCATCATCCAGCCTGAGAAGCGCCGAGCGGCAGTTGCAACTCACGCTGAACAGGCTGGATGAATGGTCAGTGCACACCGGATTTCGTTACTCTGCCGAGAAAAACCGGTGTATACTTTTTAGTCGTAGTAGGACTCTTTTACCAGAGCCCCACCTCACCTTGAGGAACACTGTTTTACGTTTTACCGATACTGTTCGGTTTCTGGGCCTCATTTTAGACAGTAGGCTAACCTGGCTACCACATCTCAAAGATGTAAAAGCCAGAGCCTCAAAAGCTCTCAATGTTTTAAAATGTCTGTGTGGCAGATCATGGGTCGCTGACCGCTCCTGCCTGCTACAATTTTACAGAGCCTTTGAACGGTCGCGGCTTCAGTACGGTTGTATCGTGTATGGTTCTGCACGGGACAGTTACCTGCGCATATTGGATAGTGTCCACCATACTGGAATTCGGCTCGCCACGGGTGCATATCGCACCAGCCCTATTGTCAGCATTTGTGCTGATTCGGACGAGCCGCCGCTTACCATCCGCCGGCGACTCCTCATGGTGAGACACTACTTGGAGGTTGCCATAACACTTGGCAGTCCCGTGTACGACATAGTTGTATATCCCAACTACGAGAGGCTCTATGTCAATCGACATAGTGCCACTAAACCGTTCAGCTACCGTGCAAAGGCTATTTTAGAACAATACGGATTCGAGCTTCCCTCTTTTTATCACCAGGGTTGGAGTAAATCTCCTCCCTGGCTTTTAAAGAGGCCCAGAATAATTTTAGAACTCTCCCGGCATAGTAAACTGTTAACTGCTGACAGTGTTTTTATTAATATTTTTGCAGATATTTTAAATCAATATCACAATTTTACCCCGGTATATACGGATGGGTCTAAGCAGGCTAACAGTGTAGGGTGTTCAGTAGTGTTCCCCCGAGCGACTTACAAATAGAAGCTGGATAGCAGGTACAGTGTTTACACTGCGGAGTGCTATGCCCTGTTAAAGTCGATCCAGCATATGAAGGCACGGCGCGACATGAAGTACATCATATGCTGTGATTCCTTCAGTTGTATTCAGGCGTTAGGAACTATGTACCCAGCAGAGCGTCTAGTCCAGGACATCCAGGACGCCCTCCTTTCCCTCCAATCTCGTGGAAAGGAGGTATTATTCTGCTGGGTACCGGGTCATGTGGGAATCAAGGGGAACGAGGCAGCTGATGTAGCTGCCAAGTTAGCCTGTGACAAGGTCAGAACCGACTTTGAACCGATCCCAAAGTCAGACCTTGCCTCGGCGGCGAAGAGATTCGTTTTTTATGTTTGGCAGAGGCAGTGGCTGGAAGTTGAGCATAACAAGCTCCGGCTGGTCAAACCGACCGTTCAGCCGTGGAGCAGCTCCTTCCAGCGGGCTAGGAGGGATGAGGTTCTCCTTACTCGCCTCCGTATAGGGCACTGTCCTCTCACGCACAGCTTTCTTCTCCGCCGGGAGGACCCACCAGAATGTGATGCTTGTGGCGTACCGTCAAAGGTACGCCACATTTTAACGGAATGTGTATTGTTTTTAGATTTAAGGGCAGACGTTGGCTTAGCCAATGATCTATCTCTTATTTTAAACAATGACGGTGACAACGTGGCTAAGGTTTTAAAGTTTTGTTGCTTGGCCGGTCTTGTCCCAAAAATTTTGGGCAGATCGGCCTAAGTTTTAGATTGGACTGGTGGCCATTTACAACCACCAATCCAAGTACTGTTTTTACTTGTGACACTACTTATATGGCTGGCCCTTATACAGCCATCCAGCAAACTTGTTTTTTTTTTTTTTTTTTTTTTTTTTTTTTTTTGAACTGGTTGTCCCTTTTACAGCCAACCAGTTAATGTATATATTTTTATATTCTACTGCCCTGTCTGAGTTTTATATCTTATGTTGCCGACTGTGTGGCCGATCTCTTTACAGTCGGCCACGCAGACGGTATTTTAGTTAGTATGATAGTATTTTATTGTGCTGTCTCTGTGGCCGACCCCTTTACAGTCGGCCACACAGACGGCAATTTTGCCCCGTTGTCACGCCTGGTTGTTGTTAGGGCGCTAATGACCCCGTCGTCGACGCGCCCTAAAACCCAAATAACAACATAACAACAACAACAACAGGATTTCTTCCAGAACGGCTTCCGTTGGTTCTACCCCGGGTTCGGATGTCTGCTGAGATGTTTTAAATGTTCTAATTTTCTCCCATAGTCTTTGTAGAGGTATGTCTTTATTTAGAGTGGAGCATAATTCTTTCCAGGCCATTCTCTTATTTCTTTGAAAAGTCGTTTGGCTTTTGCTTGGATCTTATTTTGAGCGAGGAAGTTACTATCTGTTGCTGACCTCCGATATATGCGTAATGCTTCCTTCCTTTCTTCCAACATCTGCTGACAATCGTCGTCCCACCACACGGTATTTACATGTTTCCGCGTAGCGGATCGGTGCGTAACTGGAACGGCGAAAGAGGCCACGTTTTCAATTTTTTCTACGAAGTTGTGGTAGTCGCGCTCTACATCACCGCTCATTTCAAAATCCGCAAATTCTTGTGTTGCTGCTTCTCTATACCGCTGCCAATTTGCTTTTCTTATATTCCATTTATAGTTTGGATATCTTATCGAATGTTGTTGTTTAGTATTTGGGAAGGACAGCAATAGTGGCAAGTGGTCTGAGCCAAGGGGATGTTGAATTACCGACCAGTCTGTGCCCAAGGCGATGTTTGGTGACGCAAGTGTGATATACACCAAAGAAGGAGTTTCTGTTAGTCTACTGATTCTTGTTGGTGATCCGTCATTAAGTAGTATTAGATTCCGTTTTTCCATTAATTGTACTATAAACCTACCCAGACTATCTTCTGTAGAGCAGCCCCATATTGGGTGGTGGGCGTTTAGATCTCCGGTGACAATTATTAGTTTGTTTGAAGATGTAATGAAGGTCTTCTTTAGATAGCGGTGTTCCAGGAGACTTGTACATAACCAGAACTGTACCACGCTGGCCTTTGAGAGAGGTTTCAATTGCGCAATATTATATATTAATTCCTCATAAATCCAATGAGACTTTGTTGAAGTGTCTATTGGAATGTACTAGGATGGCTACGCCACCGAACCGGTCCTCTCGGTCGTAGCGAATAATATTATAACCTGGAAATGTGAATCTCTCCTCGGGTTTTAGCCATGTTTCCGTCACAGTGCAGATGGGGATAGCATTTTCTTTTAAAAACTGCATAAGGCTTTCCTTGTTGGACCTAATAGATCGTGCGTTCCACTGCAAAATCCTCTCCATTATCCTGAGACGGTAACACTCTTCCTTCCTCTGTTCCGTACAGATTGCTTGTGGATTCTATAATCCTACTAATGTTATCCCTTATCGCGTCGATTGGGAGTGACCCACCTCTAGATTGTATTTGCTGTAACAGCGTGGTAATGAAGTTAAGCATTATTTCTATAACGCTACGCCTGTCTGCTATGGCTGGAGGACCCTCCATGCTTTTGACGGCGCTGGTTAAAATAATCTGTATGGGCATCGTTGGTCTTTGGCTTGGGATGTGATATTGCTGGTAATCTTTCCAGTTATTTGTATTGCTATGTGTCGTGATCTGTTGAGGTCGGACGACTTTTGGATGGATTCCAGGAGGTACCATGTTGTCTCGTCTGAGTGGGCCTGGATTTGTCCCATACAGTGGCTTGGGCTGATTAAATTGCGGAGGTGTCCTCAGAGGGAACTGCAACATGTTCTGTTGGCTAGGCGGTACCGGAGATTGGGAGACAAGCTGTGGAGGGGCTGCTGCCACCCTTGTGTATGGCCTATTATCGAATGAGGCTAGCTGGTAGGTTGGTTGTTGGTAGTTGTTGACAGGAAAAGAGTACATGACCAGGAGAGCCGGAAATTCAGTTGGACTATTATAGTGCAAGTTAATATTGGCTGCAGCTTGGGCGTAGGGTCTGTTCTCATGTATAGCTGTGGCCTCGCCAAAACTGACATTATTGAACGCCATATATTGCTTTATGGCTCTTGCCTTCTGATATACGGGACACAGTCGATCTGTGGCTAAGTGTTGTCCAGAGCACAGAGCACACTGAGGTTGGGACGTTTTAGGACATGACTCGATGCTATGATCTGATGTACAAAAACTACAGTGCGTTTGGCTGTGGCACTGATTGCTCCCATGGCCAAAACGCAAGCATTTGTAGCACTGGATAACTGATGGGATATAAACCTCAACATTACAACGAACCCCATGGATGTAGACAAATTTAGGCAGTAGTTGAGATTTAAATATAAATACACATACGGGAAGCGGTGTAAGTTCCTGTTTACCTTGTTTTACAACTTTTTTATTGAACCGTCGGATATCTACTACCTGGGCATCACACTCCATCACTGATAGTACTTCAATGTCGCTAAAGGAGGTTCCTAATTACACCCTGTATGTGTACCATAAACTTTGGAGTGTAAGCAACAATATTATTTCTATCGAAGACTTCCGATGTTACGAGGCTATTTGCCGATGTAAAACTGTTTGTTTAAATTTTTATTCTATTTCGTCCAGAACTCGTGATGTTCAAAAGATGATTTGATCTTAGGATACCTTGCTCACGTAGTAGCTTTCCTATAACCATTGGATTTAACCGGCCTATGTTCTTCTCCTTCCCCTCTACAAAAACTATAAACGGGCCGTCATCGCTTGCGTCGTACCTGAAGCTAGATATATTCTGTTGCGGGTCCTGTAGACTGCTGCCGGAAATGGTGAGTGCGGTTGCCGCTGGTGTTGCTGTTGTAGCAGGTATTACTGGTGCTGCTAGAGTTGCTGCCGTTGTTGGTGTCGTGTTGATAGTAGACATCGGCTGCTGAGCTGCTGAATGTATCGCTGAGAGCCGTGCGACTTTCTCTGCTGCATGGGTTGATCTTCTAACATCTTCTTCTGTAGGTACCTGGCGTTTAGCAGGCTTGTTACTTATGCTTTGGCTTCCAAGCATGGGATCGTCGGTTGGAATGGCTTCATCAGTTTGTTGGATGCTGACTGTGTTCAACGCGGCTGCAATTAGCGTCCCGGTTGGCGTGCCACTATGATTTTCAAGTTCTGATGTGTGGTCCTGAAGACCACCAGTTCCACCTTCGCCGTACATCCCACCGAACATTGTGGGTGACGATCACAAGGACTCGAATATCAGATGAGAACGATTACTAATCAATTATTTTCACCGAGAACACTGTAGATTGTATTTCTTTGTAAACTATTGAGTCTGCCATACACACATTACTTGTTTACCACGACCGTTTAGCTAGCTTCGGTTATGATTTCACCAGGAAACGTATACTACCGGGAAGTTGTTGCTCCGAGAGCTCGCTACAGACTGGGATCAGAAAATTTTTAAACTGATACATATTAGTTCAATGGTATTTTTTAACATTTTCATCGGTCTTCTTAATTTTAATAATATGTTATATGAACTTGTTTCTATTACTTTCGACAAATGGCGGTCACTGTATTTGTAGGTGCTCGTTATTCGAAAATGGGCATATTTCGAGTATGGGTGGTCATATTCACAAACCTTATTAGAGCTAACTCTACTGAATTAGTGTTCTTCACTTCCTCAAAGTCACTAATAAATAAACACTTCCTCGAAACGTTTGTCAGATCTGTTATTTTCTCCTTGCGTCTGAATTGTAATTTTCTTGAGCCAGCAGAAAGATTAGGTTCTTTATGGTGGTTTAAGAACTGCATTAATTAATTAAAAAAGTCCACCAAGAAAATTATGTGAAGATGCTGGTTTTATTTTGTTTCAAACAAGTCAGCGATATTCACAAGCATAATTGTTACAATCCAAAGATGCAATACTGACTTACTAACTGAATACTTGAATTGAATCGAAAACTTGAATGAAAACTTAATGAATGTCTCTGTCCAGGCGATCTGTTTATATAGAGTCTATCGAAATTACGAGAATTCTTCAAAGGCATCCGCCCGATATTTCTCGATCATAAACAATCACTCAAACAATCAAACATATTCAAAACAATCGGAATTGATACAAAATTAATTAATAACATTACAAAGTGACCAGAAATGGTCATTATAGATACTTAAATAAAAAATTATTTACAGAAATCCTTTCAAATGGTGGAAAATTGTCCTGTAGACATCGTAACTTACATTAATACATGTAATTACAAACTTTTAATAAATTCTCTTGCATCATTCAGTTCTTAAACATGTTAAATGGTCTTTAAATAATTTTCTTACCTAAAACAAAGTCTATATACACTTATTTACAATAAATTACAAAATAAACATACCAAATCACTTTCAAGCAAACTTTAGCTCACTACAAATACTTCATGCAGTATAATGCTATTCAAAATTCAGGTATAAGGGCCGTTACAACCCCTCCCCAGGATTCACTTAATTTTACACAGTTAAAATTGATTGAATCCGTCACGAATCTAAGCAGGTTGAATGTACACATAATGCAGACACGAACAGATTACAATCAATCAACCATAATGACTTTACAATGAACAAGTATAATTCTTCATACAACATCTGCACATAATCCATGGCACTGATTTTGGTTACAATAATTTTCTTTTCTCAGGTCCAATCATTTTTTCAGTTACTGTTTTTACACAACAAACATTCAATGCCATCACCTTAAGTTACAATTATTTTCACTCCAAATTACACACTTGATATCTGCTTGTTAACTACACCAGTCTGTTTACATTTTACAGCTGATAATTTGTCACCAAAATGTAGAAAGTCACAACATCATGAAAATACCAAAAGTCTCTACACAAAACTGTCACAAATTATACATTGAAATGCTTACATCTGCATCTGAGCTTAAGTACTCACACAAACTATTTACATGCATCAATTGACATACTTATTTACAAATTAGATATTTACATGTAGGGACCCCTCCCCAAACCATGCATTTCAATTAATTCGCATAAGTGGTTTCCAGGATTTCCCTGGAAACCCAGAACCATGTAAGTTACTTTTTCCTAACCTTCCAGTTTTCTTCAACTTTTGTATACACATCTAATATTACATTTCTATTCACACAAAGCTTCATTATATACAGACAAAAACACAAACTTCCAATCATCTCAGACAACAGACTTTGGTACAGCCACACAACAGCTGAGACATAAAATGGTTCTGTTTTAGTAAATTGATTGTCACTTAAAAGCAATGTTGCTGACTCAACTGGTAATACAAATTTATTATTCTCACTACTGCAGTTTTGTCCATCATTACTCCCAACCCCACTCTTCATCATCTACACCAAATAAAGAGCTAAATAACGTATCAGCTAGGTCAAAATTAGGACATTTTTCCAACTTAGGGATTGGTACATAAGGCTTTTCAACCACTCTCTCTTCAGAAGACAAATACTTTGACTTACAATTCTCCTCCTCATCTGGGTCTCCTATCCACACCACTGTATCACCTTCATCTTCAAGATATTTGAGAAACTCCTCGATTTCAGCACTTCTACAAACTTCATTACCACCTATGCTAGCACACATAGTCCCAACTATGCCATTCTGGATCTTACAAGTTTCCGATAGCCACACTGTAGTATGCACTATAAATTCTGCGCCCCTTTTTGTAATTAAGCTATGACCATTTCGAAAATCTTCTACACGAAAATTATTACTTTCGCACACTGATTCTAGTGATAAGGTACTATGGTGGTCCCCTTCCCGCTTTATCTTATTATCAACCTTTACATCATCAACATCATTAGCTTGGAGTAAAGCAACATATTCCTCCCTCATCTTATCACAGTTTTCACTGACTTCCTTCACCTCCTTATAAATTAAATTTTCACATTCAGCCTTATTCTGTTCACAAAATTTTGTAACTTTCTCAAATTTCTCCTGACATTCTGTTACTACCTTCCCCAATTTAGAATCTAAATTGTTAATATCTTCCTTGAATTGAGAGCTAAAACCCTGAAATTGCTCTGCGATTTTAACATCAAAACATTTAGTCAAATCAAAGAATGTTTTGTCATTGTTTTGTTGCAGTTGAGAAAACTGATCATTGATTACAGCAAACTGAGAATTTATTTCAGAAAATTTGCTATCGAATTTGGAAAACTTGCTATCAAATTTGTCATCAATTTCGGAAAACTTACTGTCAGTATCACTTTTTAACTCATTCCTTAACTCACTCCTAAATTCAGAAAATTTGCTGTCAAAATTTAACTCATTTTTAAATTCAGAAAATTTGCTGTCAAAATTTAACTCATTTTTAAATTCAGAAAATTTATTATCGAATTTACCATTGATTTCTGCAAACTGAGAATTAATTTCAGAAAATTTGCTGTCAAATTCGGAAAACTTTGCATTAAAACTGGCTACAAAGGACTCTAGAAAAGCTTGCAGGTTCTGATTATCAGCCATTTTTAGTAATTAGCAAAATCAACATAAAACCCAAAATTAAGGAAAATTAAAATCTTTCCAATCTGCCACACCATAACATGCAAAATAAATCACTTGAATATTCAATGCAGTACTTACAGTTCTTCCTCAATTTTGTATCACATTAAATTTCACTTAGAAGCACTTATTTAACCATTAAACACCACACTGACTTCAAACACTTAACCACACTTTTCACAATTCACTGTAGGAAGACGATTTTGAGGCCGAAGAAAATCCACTCGTCGTCGGAAGATTCGCCTTAGGCCGAAGAAGATCCGCTTGCCGTCAAATCCGTGTCGCCAGTATAACCTCTACGTGTCGTAGCCGGTCGAAATTTTCTCGCAGGTTATGTTCGCTTATCGCCGATAATTCGTCGCAATTTTCTGCAGATTCTTTTTAGAAGATAAACATCCCACAGATGTTTAAGAACTTCTCGTCACTGTCAACGGTCGCCATATTAAGGTTCTTTATGGTGGTTTAAGAACTGCATTAATTAATTAAAAAAGTCCACCAAGAAAATTATGTGAAGATGCTGGTTTTATTTTGTTTCAAACAACAAGTCAGCGATATTCACAAGCATAGTTGTTACAATCCAAAGATGCAATACTGACTTACTAACTGAATACTTGAATTGAATCGAAAACTTGAATGAAAACTTAATGAATGTCTCTGTCCAGGCGATCTGTTTATATAGAGTCTATCGAAATTACGAAAATTCTTCAAAGGCATCCGCCCGATATTTCTCGATCATAAACAATCACTCAAACAATCAAACATATTCAAAACAATCGGAATTGATACAAAATTAATTAATAACATTACAAAGTGACCAGAAATGGTAATTATAGATACTTAAATACAAAATTATTTACAGAAATCCTTTCAAATGGTGGAAAATTGTCCTGTAGACATCGTAACTTACATTAATACATGTAATTACAAACTTTTAATAAATTCTCTTGCATCATTCAGTTCTTAAACATGTTAAATGGTCTTTAAATAATTTCCTTACCTAAAACAAAGTCTATATACACTTATTTACAAGAAATTACAAAATAAACATACCAAATCACTTTCAAGCAAACTTTAGCTCACTACAAATACTTCATGCAGTATAATGCTATTCAAAATTCAGGTATAAGGGCCGTTACAACTTCCTCGAAACGTTTGTCAGATCTGTTATTTTCTCCTTGCGTCTGAATTGTAATTTTCTTGAGCCAGCAGAAAGATTTTCTTCTTACGAAATATCAACGCATAATGTTAAAAAGATTAAATGCTATACACTCAACTGAAATTAAATACCCCTCCCTGTGCACTAAAGAGCTTCACTACAGTCCTCCTACATTCCAAATTTTTTATCGTAATACCTTTTTAGAACTCAGCCATTTTATTTAGTTGGCACCAAACAAAGAAATTTTTTTGTGAGATGAGGTGGACCTGTGAGATATTTTTGAAGACGGCCAATTGCCTTTTGGTTCAACAAAATTGTGTTTAAAATGTTAATGACATTCCTCCCGGAGGCCATTCACCCAGTTAAGCCGTTTTGTGTGTTTATCCTGTGTACTGATGTATTTCCAATTTTTTTTGCATATACAATTGAAAGACGACACATGCGATACAACAAAACCTACTTTAACACCCATGCCACTGGCCAGAATTGCACCAGTGACCGAGAGTCCCGGTAACGCTCAAGCCATTCCATTCGGAAGGACAGGGGTTGAAATCATCTTGCATCCATCCGTATTTCGATATTGCTTGATTAATCGAAATCACTCTGTGAGTGCTGGGACGATTCCGCGAAATGGCCATGGCCGAATTCCTTCCCGAAACATGCCCCCAGTGCTTTTTCCTCTATAATGATTTCTACGTCGACCAGCCCTAAAACAACACTGAACTAGAGACTCTCCACATGTGGAAATAGCACTCTAGTCCCTCGCTACCATATTCAGCTGTTGAATAAGATAAATTCAAAAAGGAAATGGTCCAAAACACACCACAGCGATGTAATTATTTTTGAGAAACTGTTTTTTGCTTCTAGCTTTAAATCTCATCGAGGTCATTAGAGGCAGTAAAGAACTGGGAGCAAGTAACGGGGAGGAATTCGGCCATGGCCTTCTGAAGGAACAAGCCCGACATTCGCCGCGAGTGATTTGGTGAAACCACCTAAAACGCTTAGCTGGATGCCCAGATGGGGATTCGAACCCATGACCTTCGGAAAGCCGGATTAGTGTGTTACCACACACCCACCACGTTCGTTTTTTATTTATTTATTTATTTTTCGTCTTCTTCGTATCTTCGACGCCAATGTGATATGAATCCTGATAGTATTGGAAACTAAGATCGGATAAGAATTTCAGCCACGGCGTTTTGAAGGAACTTTTCCGTAGTTCAGCTGGAGAGATTTACGAAAAGCATGGAATACTGAAATTGGATGCCCGTTGGGGTTTGAATTCGCATCCTCCCGAATGCCAGGCAACTGTGTTACCTATAACGCGTCGGGCTTGGAAGGCGAAGTAATGCTTGACAGAAAATTTTATATTAGTATCAGTGTTAGTTAGAAACAAAGAGAGATATGAAAGTTTTCCTACTTCCATCTTCCAGATTTAAATTGCGGAACCGCTAATTCACATTGCAGACGGATTTATTTTTACTGTTCTTAATTATTATTATTACTACTAAAACTGTTGCTACTGCGTTCAAGTTAGCTTACCTTCTAAATATGGTATGGTGAAAACAAAATTAAGGTGTTAATATTCCGAACGATTTGATTTTCTAGAAATAGTATATTTATATTTCGTGAATTACTTTACGATTAGAGTTCTTTCGTAAATGCTCTTTCTACTTACCCTTAACCTTTGTGTGTGCAAAAAATGAGGAAGGTTGAAGGATTAGATGGAATTTTCCCAGAATTCATAAGATATCTCGGCAAACAGGGAAGAACTTGGCCCAAAAACTACTTCTGTGATATGCACAGCTGGGCACAAAACAGTTAATCCGTTAATCGTTAATTAACGAAGTTAAAAAAATTGCGAAAATTTAACTTTTAAGTTAACCTAAAAAATCATTAACGGTCTTCTTAACTTCCGTTAAATTGGATTCCCGTTAACTTTAGTCCGTTACATAGGTTGTTGACGTCTTTTCGTTTGTTTGAACTGTGCGCTACGCCACCATTCGTATGCAGGGCTGCCAGATTGTATAATTGGATACAAAACTTGTATAATTTGGTTACCTCTTGTATCCTGTTTGTATAACAGATTGCCTTGTATAATTGGATACAAAAATGAGCACTTAAAAGTAAAGTATATTCCAGCACCTTTTTGAAAGTGTTTGCCCTTTGTTTCATTGAGTTGGCAACCCTTCCTTTTTGTTATTCAAAATTTATCAATGTATACATTGTTTACTTTTCGTGGACTTTTTTTTTTGCTCCCAGCACTTTCACTCACGTATGTAATCAATGGATGACCCCTTTGTATAATTGGGTTTCATTCTGTATAATTTCAAAGAGACAGCGGTATAATATAAGTTGGCTGTACTGGCAGCGCTGTTCGTATGTTCGGTGTAGTAGTGGGCGCAGCCTGCTAAAATCTTAGCGGCATTTTCAGCGGCGGCGTAACTATTTTATATTGTGAATTCTGCAAACGTAAACTGGTCGCAGTTTTCACATATTCAGGTGTCCCAGTCCAACTTGTTTTCTATGATATTGTTGCTTTTCATTCTGCATTCGTTTTTTTTATTTTTTTATTTTTTTATTATTTTTTTTTTATAAAGTCACGAGTACCTTAATTGTCTCTCGTAAGACAATTTGCAAATGTTATGTTGATCACAGTCTCGACAAAGATAAAAACATACAGGAATACCACTTCGCTGTTGTGGCGATAGTGTAACCACAATTTGTTAATTTTTATTAATAAATCCACACTTGTATCATGGTACATAACACCTTGAGATAGAGAGCAGTTATACCTACCGTACTATAATACTAATACATCAGTACAACTTTTGACTAGTTAACTTTTAACGGATAACTTTAACTTGCGTTAAATTTATGAACATTTAACGCTTTAACGATTATCGAAGTTAACTTTTTAAGTAGCGGAATAATGATTAACGAAGTTAACGTTTGGATTAACTGTGCCCACCTGTGGTGATATGCTGGACAATAAAAACATCCCCCCAGAATTGAAGATGGCTCACACCTTGGCGATCCTTAAACCAGGCAATCCAGCGGATACTGGTTCAAGCTATCGAGCCACTGCTCTACTAAGTGTTTTCTATAAGCTTCTAGAACGCCTCATCCTTAACTGTATTCATGGAATAATGAATAACATAACACCAACATACCAGGCAGGTTTCATACTTAAACGGAGCTGTTGTGAGCAACTATTAGCACTGAAATCATATATTGAGGCTGGATTTCAGAAGAAGTTAAAGACATCAGTAGCCTTTGTCGATCTAACGGCGGCATATGATATAGCCTGCAGGAAACTAATATCACTTTTGAATAATATGCTGAAAAACCGATATTTTAATGTCACCGTTGGGAATAAGACAAATAGGTCATTTACAATAAAAAATGTATTTCCTTAAGTGTCCGTTAGCTACTTTGCTCTTCAGCTTGTACACCAGTAACATGCCTGAAACAAACAGCAATAAATTGTGCTATGTTTACGACTTAGCTATCGCTGTCCAAACTGTCACATAGAGCAAGGTGAAAGCACTCTCTCTAACGACTTAGAAACCTTGAATGCATATTATTGGAAGTGGAGACTTCGTCCGAACCAGATGAAAACGGAAGTATGTGCATTTCACTTCAGCAATAGTATAGCACCTCAGCAGCTCAAAGTGAACTGCTGCCACCAGAGAATGAAACATAATTTCTAGCCTACATATCTTGGCATCACCTTAGACCGTTCTTTAACATTTAAAAAACACCTGGAAAACACAAATCAGAAACTTAGAACACGAAACAACATCATGAAGAAGCTAGCTGGTACTTCGTGGGGTGCTGATGCGGACACACAGCGAAAACCACTCCCACCAAGGTTTTACCTGTCACTGAGTACTGTTCTCCAGTGTGGCAACGTAGTGCAAACACTAGAAAAATCGACGTACATCTGAATGAATGTGTGAGAGTAATAACTGACACCATAAAATCCATCCCAGCCACCTGGTTATACCTAATCAGCAAAATACCAACTCCAGAGCAAAAGACGCCAAGAAGCAACGGCACCCTTCTGACCATCCACAGGATCTCCCAATCTCGTCTTAAACCCAGAAATCCAGAATGGCAAGATGTATTCGACTTTGATGTTAAGGAAAAATGGCGACAAAGCTGGAACTCCGCATATGTGAAACTTCCAGATATTAAAGATCCCACAACTAGATTTCCGGGATTCGACCTAAATAGAGACCTGTGGGTCAAACTAAATTGCCTAAGAACAGGCTACGTTAAATGCAACGCCATGCTATAAGTGGGGTCTTCAGGATTCTCCTGCATGTGACTGCGGTGCTCCTTTCCAGAGTGCGGAGCATATCATCAGGCAGTGCCCACTAAGAAAGTATGATGGACCATTTAGAGATGTTATCAGAGCTACCATACAAGTTCCTTCATAGAATGGCTGGATGAACTGGATATCAATTTGTTAATGCTACCAACGTTCTTGTAATTGTATATATTTATATGTATTGTATTAGTTGCTTAGCCATACTACAAATAAATAAAACACACAGTTCCATAACGCTGCAGCGCTAGAAAGTGTAATTAAGTCCATTAAAACTATCTTTTTTTCCGTGAGTAATTTAGCGATTCTTTTCGGTATTCGCCATATAATTGCGTTTGCTAGCGAATTGTCAACTGTTTATTACAAGAAATAAATTACACAATGGTTACGAAAAAAGTGTTATCATCTCTCTATATTCAAACGCTTTGGTTATTTCAATAATTATTGTGACTAAAATGGTGATATTCATGATTATTTTTACTGTAGAACTCCGAACTTTGCTTCTGAGCGTCTGCGAGTTTCTTGTTGCGCGGGCTAATTTTTTTAGTCTTGGGTAAAGTGCTGGGTATGAGAGGTCTATTTTATCATGAATTTAGTGTACCACCATCCAGTTATGCTGTCCCCTGCGGTATTCATGTCTTGAACGAAGCTTAATCGAAAGGCGAGGGGTCTCGCGAATTCTGTCCCCGAATGTACATGAGAATTAAGCAGAGAGAGAGGGAAAAAAACGCAATATCGCTGAAACAAGGAATATAAATATAAAGAACTTCCAGACACTGGGGAATTTAGAAATCACCAGTGACTACGAATAACATACTGTCCCGGATAAAACGGGCACTGGTGTTGTGGCGATACTATCCACAGACGATAAATTTATCAGAAAGCGATATAAGAAGAAAGAGCAACAAAATCATAATACTGCACGGAATTTGAAAATAAGTATGACGTGTGCTGTAAAAGAATTGCCTCCAATTTAAAGAAGCAATTCATCCTGTAGCAATGAATAGAGTATGTAAGTTCCTTTCTCTGAATATTTCAATTATAAAGAGCAACATAAAATGGAATGTTCTCGAGCAAATGATAGTTGATGATAATGATGATGTAGTATTCTTGCAAAAGTTTCCAGGAGTTTTTACAATTTCTTTCTTACTTATAAGAGACCGTGGCACGGTCCAGGGGGGAAAGGGGTTGGCTAGAAAACTACGCTACCTGAAGGGGTGGGGAGGGGGAAGGGGAGTTTCGAGCCAAGCCAAGTAGCTTTTCATTCATATCATTTGTCACAGTTAAAATAAGGTACAAAACACTCAACAGCTTGTGAGTATTTATTTCTGTCATATAATTATCAGTCATACAATATTCTGACAAGAGAAAACAGTACAAAATGCCATCTGGAATCAATAGGGAAAGATGCTAAGTGCCACGCAGGGTGGGGGGGATGGGGGGGTGGTGGGGGGAGTGGTAAAATGTAGAGGCAAAACGCACATTGGATACCTGGAAGGGGAGGCGGGTGTAGGGGGATTCAGAGAAGGCCTAAATTGAGCTATATAGCTTATAGAAGCTTCCTAATTAGTATTTCACATTAGACTACACAAAAGGATCAAAGCAACTTTAAATCGCCCCTGTCTCGATCAAACGGAAGTAAAAACGACCAGGAAGGGCGAATTACTATCAGTTTATTCAACACCACCCTATAAATTACATTTATCCATTCGGTAGTATCCTCACAGTTTTCACTACCTCACCAGCATTAGTGACACATTCCTTACTTTTTGATCCATCACGGTGAACAAAGAGTAACGGTGGACTCCATACTGATCTAGAATTTTCTCAAACACGGCTGGTTCTTGGAGTCTGACGCAAACACAGTAATCGGCTGTGTCCAATGGTATCGCTGTGATATACTACGTCTAAATGCCAATTTCATTTCTAAGCCAGATGTGAAACTCCTAAGCTGTTGGTTGCACATAGCTCGGGATATTTTTTTTTTTTTTTTTTGCCGAACGCATATTTTATGATACTTTTATTGATGCATTGGAGGGGCATTTTCAAAAAAAAAAAAAAAAAATCCTAAATCACAGAACTAAAAAATATAGTTTCTTTGACGGATCAAGCGGCAAACTAAACAGTAATGATTAATTTACAGGTTGTCATGAACAACTCCAAATATACTCCATGCTTTTACGGCACTAAAATCCACTAAACTCGTAAGATTATCTTGGCTAAACAATATTTTAAATTCAAAACATACACATTTGAACGCCGATGTGGCCTATGAACTGTTAACAAAATGATTTTCATATGGAGTGGTAATTTAATCAGTCTTCACGATAAACAACTAAAGATGCTGCTACATTAGTGGATTGAGACATCCGACGACAAGTGTATTCGCGGATGAGATTATAATTAATTTTTAAACAATCTGCTGCAAAGTATAATAACTTTTTATACATATATGATTTGTAGTTTGCAACAAATGAAAAGGAAATAATCAATGAAAAAATATTTAACCGCAAGCGGAGTCGATCCTAGGATCAACAGTTCCACGAGTCAGCGCATTACCTTTCAGCTTCTCCACCTCTGTACACGTACGTGCTTCGTCCAATATATAACCAAATTAAAGATATATATATATATATATATATATATATATATATATGTATATATATTTACAAACTCTCGTGGATGAAAAGTTATTAATAATTAGTATAAAGAATCAAACTGTTAAAAACAGAAAAAATCAGTTAATTAAAAATATCAAACGTGGAAGAAAAATAATTTTCCATTTCGGCAATGTGTCTGTTCTTATGATACCGCCTAGCTATGAGACAGACGCGATTCCTTGTATAGGAATTTCCGCAGCACTGCCAGAAGTCAGAAGTCGTCACAACGTTGGTGGAAGCAATTATGGCAACATTGAATGAGGAAATAAGTGTGAACTTTCCTATTTCCTTCGGCTAAGAATACCATTACAAAGCAAATAACACACGTAATAATTCATCACGAGCATCAAATTCGGCTAAAGTTTTTTATTGTTTTTCACTACACTTATCCAACTTAAGGCCGAAAATCACAGCTGCTAATTTAAAATACGATGGTAATCCATATTAACTATAAGAGGGGAAAACCAAAAACTAATGTTTATAAAGCGAAGATTCAATGGATTTTCTTTATTTTGTACATCGTTTTAATGGTTGAACGATTATTAATTTTTGTACACCATCACCATTCGACACATGCATCCTTGTAGACGCTGTGACGCTCTTGCCTCTCATTCGGGAGGACACAGGTTTTAATCCTCGTCCAGCCATCCAGATTTGGGGTTTCCATGGTTTACCCTAACCACTCCGTTAAGGGAATGGTTCCTTAAAGGCCATTGGCAAAATCCTTGCCACTACTCCTTTCGGGCCTCTAATAGTCGGAAGGGTATTCTAACCCGCTTCCTCCCGAATGCGAGGCCAGACCGTTAAGGCTCATCCATTACACTCGGTCTTCTGGTTCTAATGCACTGTCGAACTTTCTTTACCGGTAGGCTGTGTTTGTTTGAATTTTTGCTGCTTAGTCTATTTTGGATTCGATTATCACGGGTGACGAAAAGTCAGCGTTCCACTTCACACCCGAGACTAAAGAGCACTCACACGAGTGACGACTTCCTTCTTACCAATTTGTGGTATTTATTTATGATATTATACTGAACTAATTTCAAATAAGGAATAAAACAAAAACTTTTATGATTTATTAAGTAATGAGATTTTAAATCCCGCAGGTATCAAGTCACAACGCTTTAAAGCAGTAATTTTAGAACTCTTTACTTCAATCCCGATTCTCAGTTAACTTTCTTTAAATATACCAGTAATAAAAGAATTTACGCTAGTACTACGATAATAATCTGGTATTAAATTTTTGAGTGACAATGGTTGTTTAATTTGTTACAGTACTAATATTTGGTTATTTGCTATTTGCTTTCATGTTTTTACATTATATTTTTGTTTTTCTTGACGACGGTGTATCATCATTATAGAATACCTTCAGAATTAATGATCGACATGGCTGAAAATTAGATACATAATTCCAGCGATAAATTAATTGTTTCTGAAACGTTGAATGTACAGTTGGAAACGGGACAGACGATGTGATTTCGGCGTGGCTGGGAACCAGAGTAGAATTCTTTCAGCGCTGCCACCGCCTAAGTGTTCACTTTCATGTCGGAAGTTGGTTAATAATCATTTGATACTTTCAGTTATAAGAGATTCCTTAAGTATCTTATTCCCTGAGACAGTTTGGAAAGAATCAAGAATATATTATTTGCATAAGCAATGTGTAGGTTCGGAACGTATAAAAGAGAAATTAAAAAAATGACGTGCGTTGATTAGAACCATAAACCGCAGGTTCAGAATACCACAAAGCTAACCACAGGATCACCCCACTCAAGCTAGAGAACTACTTGTCAGTTTGTAAACAACGCTGCCTAGGAAGACTGTTCCATTCAATCTGTCTTGGAGACATACTTTTCCGAAATATTCTTGTGTTTCTGTAGTTTCGTAGTACTAAAAATTCGACCTGGTTATTCCCTGGTTTGTCCACAGACCACATTATGAGTGAAATATTATCGGAAGGAATTAGCCAAAGCAGTATGTAAATAATTATCGTTAAAGTTTTACGCTACTCAGTTGTAGTAAAATGCAGAACTGGACATCGGGTTTTTTTGGTTTTTTTTTTTTTTTTTTTTTTTTTTTGTTTTTGCGATAGGTTTTACGATCTGAATTTAAGTAAAGTGTTATTGAAATATAAAGGAATGTTGATGAGCTACCCCCCCCCCAATTATGAATCGTCAGTGGGAGGAACTTTATTCCAGTTTGTTTCATGCATTGACTTAAGGAAATGAATAATCTGAAATAAAGATGGCTCTGAATGAAATATCCCCCAATGATAATGCCAAAAGATGGAGCCAGCAGTGCGTTACTCCTTCCTGGGGTGACATTGATGCCAGATTCTGAAAAAGACTGACAGAATATGACAGCGCAGGCCTCATTTAATGCAAACACTGTATGAGTATATATAGAAGATTAATGATTACACATTGTTTAAGAAGTCGGAATATCCTTGGGAATGGATATTATTTACTAGCCGTTCACGGAAAGGCTGCGCGTTAACGCTGTGTATATACAGCCCCACTTCCTCATGATTTTCCTATCACACATCACTTGCAGAGTGTAACAGGGAAAAACTATAATTCCTTATAATGAATTACAATGTGGCGCTAGATGGTGCTATTTCATGTATCAGCTGACACGTAATTTTTACTTATCAACAAAGTAGTTTTCCATTACCAAAACATTACGAAAAATAATTGTTACTGTTTCTGTTTGTTATCTTATGATTTTTATCTTGAGAAAAATATTTTCAGACATTTAGGAAATGTAGATATTTGCTTAGAATAAATTAAACGTTGGATATTAATAAAACCAGTACACTTTGTTATAGTCCTCGTGGTTGTTATGGTGTCTATATACTGGCTATCGTTCTTTTACAACTATGAGGAAACAAACCATTCGCTTTACACTTTGGCCAAATGAATGATCTCGAAGAATTTATATTTGAAGACTAGATTGTTGCAAATTTCATTATCCATAAAATGATTGTGTTTACTTTAGCGTCACTTCAGCATACAATGGGTTAATATGTCAATACATACAGATACCAGCAGTTTTAAATTAAATCTTGATTGTGTTACTGTTCATCAAACAAATAGGCAATGTTCTTCAGTGCCATAACACAGTAGTCAATTCACATTCACGATCCAGTCATAAAAAATTTCGGGTTAAATAAAAAAATTCCCGAATATGCTCAAGGGAATGGGGAATTTCCACTTCTCAAGGTCCGTGGCCCAATTCGTTTACATTTCTAAAAAAACTAATCTCTTCCCGGCCATTGCAATAATAAAGACTTTACTGGAGAATAACAACTAATTTGGAATGCTCAATAGATACAGGCAGAAAACTGTAATTTTAACTTCTCAAAAGGTGTGTAATACATTATTATTGCCCCAGTGTACGGGTAACACAAGAAAAACGTAACGCATCGTTCAACCACTTTTGCCCGCGGCCTGACTCGAACCGTGGTACCACGAGATAACGCACTAGATTCCGGGATCTGCATCCACGAATATTAGCCACTTACAGCACCTTCGCGTAAGGCCTACCAGAGACGGAAGCTGAGGTAGTAACAACACATAAACAGTCTGGTATTATGTTTCCTCGTTCCTGAATATATTGTTTATTTCCCGGAATTTGACATGAATTAATAGCTGAACGAATTGGGTGAAGGGTAAAGTTCATGAGTGGCAGTAGACATTAATTAATTCACACTCACGATCCAGTCATCAAAAATTCTGTTTAAATAAAAAATCTCGAAATTAATCAATGGAATGAGGAATTCCCTTTTCTCAAATATCGTGGACGAATTCGTTTACGTTTTTAGAATACTAATCTCTTCCGGGCTTTTGCAATATTAGTGACTTTATTGAAGAATAACAACGTATTTCGATTTCTCTATAGATACAGGCAGAAATCTGTAATGTTAACTTCTCAATAGGTGTAAAGTACATTTTCACTGTCCCACTGTAACACCAGTAAACCATAACGAATCGTTTAACCACTTTTGACCGCGGCCTGACTCGATCCGTGGAACCGCGAGACAACGCACTGGCTTCCAGATTCAGCATCCCCGAATCTGAGCCAATTACAACACCATAGCTTCTGGCTTACCAGAGACGGAAGCTGAGGTAGGAAAAACTAATAACGAGCCTGGCATTATCTTTCCTCGTTCTTGGAATTTACTGTTTATTTCTTGGAATTTTTAATTTTGAAAATAAAATTAAAGAAATTTTTCATCAATGGAGATATGCGTCAGAATTAACTTGTAAAATTTCTGCACTTCTTTAATAACGTATATTCTTTTTGTGCTACGGTTAACGATTTTACCCCTTACTGCAAACCTAATTTTTGTATGGACTCCCGGAGATAGCGGTCAACGTGATAGGACAGGGAGCATGCCACGAATAATGCCCAGTTGGGGTTATGCATTAATTATATCACTAGCGATCACTAGTTGGAGCAGCATGTTTTTAAATACAGAAGCTTTGAAGTTTATGTTCTTCCTTAATGAGAGTTTTTTTTTTTGTTATAGCAGCCACTGCCCATGTCATTTCTCATTTGTTTGCCAATACCACAAGCTAGAAATTATCGTTGTCACACAATAAGGACATAAGCTAAAAAAAAAATAAAAAAAATAAAAAATCGTTTTCGCACAATGATCAATCGCCCGACTTGAGCATTAGAAAAAATGGGGAATGTTGAGTGACAGAGATCTTTACGGTGAAGTTAAATTTATAAGTGCCTTTCAATTCCTACTCACGCATGCTGCATTGACAGTGTCTCACATCAGCCAGAACATTAATGTTATAATTGTTTTCCATTATTCCACGGTTATTATGTTCAAGAAACGACAGAACTAAAAGAATTGCTTTTTTTTTTGCATGCATATTTACAATACCACTGAGAAAATTGTTAAATCTGAAATTTTATTACGTGTTATTTATTTGACAGAGCTCTTGCATAAGTTTGTAATGTTTCCAAAAATTCTAATACACAGTAAGCGTTGAATATTAGCGTAAATTTCCAGACTTTTTAAGTTGTTGTAGACGGGTATAAAATCAGCATTTAGTTGTTGTCCAGTACTTTGAATATTTGAAACTACCCCTCTCGCCGCGCCTGCCTGGGCATATTAACACACAGTCGTCTTTCAGAAGCTGTTATTCACAAATGTCTTTCACCAACAGTGCTAATATTAGTTCCAGTAGCCATCTATTCTGATGGCACATGAAATCAGGATCAGGGGTGTGGTGAGCACTGAGGTGTATTGTAAAGAAATGCTGCCCCTCTGCCCATCCTGTAACACCTCAGTCTGGACCTGGAGTGAGGAGTCCCTTTCCTACAGTTATTTGTGTGTATGTGGTAATGTATGGAATTGTGGCATATGCATGGAAATATGTGTGTTTGCGTGTTCCTATGTGGTTGTGTGTCTAATTATAGCTAGAGGACTCTACTCCATCTCGATTTATCACCGTCAGTAGCCCACTAGATGTAATCAGTTGGGTGTGATGAGCACTGAGATATGTGGCGAAATCATGCCTCACTTCGCACATCCTGTAACTATTCAGTCTGGACCTAGAGTGTTCAGTCCTTTTCCTCCAGTTACGTGTATGTGTGTGGTGATGTATGGATCTGTGCGTATGCATGGACATGTGGATGTATGTGTATGTGTGTCTTCCTATGTGGTTGTGTGTCAATTACATTAGGATTATTTCAGATTTCACAATGACTGGTGACCTATGTGTTGATGATACATGTAATATATTGGGTGTGATGAATAGTCCATAAGGTATAAGTGCTGAGATAAATGGCGAAAACATGTCATCCATTGCACACACTCTAACACGTCTGTCTGATGATTATTTGTCAGTCATAGGGGATCTGTTCCACTTTTTCGATGCCATGATTGGGCTATATGTTGTGTCGAGCTCGCTGTAGGCACGGAAATGCACGTGTGTGCGCGTCTTTCTGTGTATGCTTGCGTAAATATAGTTTACCTCGTTTGGCTGGATGTATAATGTGCTGATCCTACACTTATGTTTGTGTGTGCATGTGTCTGTTGACGTATGTATTTGTGGGCGAGACCTAGTGCGAATATGGGAGTTATGATATCTACCTGATGACTGCTACTCATAGTCCCTGGGGCATATGTTACTGTATGACAGAAAAGGCTTAGGTGTGGGATAGACATGATGGTGCTGATGTGAACAGTTTTGTACCTAGGACACATGATACTGGATGGCAGAGATGTCTGTAGTGACGATGTTGATGTGAAGAGTTTGGTATCTGTAACACATGTTACTTGGTCAGTTATAAGCCATGATGGTTCTGCCATACTTATTCGTTTCCATAATTGGGATGGTTGTTCTGTCGAGCTCACTGTAGGCATGGAAATGTGAGTGTATGTGCGTCTTTCGTTGTGTCTGTATGCGTAAATATGGTGATACATTAGTTACACATCTGTCTGGATGTATGATTTTCTGTTACTCCACTTCTCTTTCTTTGTGCTTGTGTGTGGAGACGTATGGATTTGTGGATGAGACCTAGTATGAATATGAGGGGTTCTGATATCTACTGATAGTCAAGTGTCTATTGCAATTCGTTGTACCTGGGGGCACTACTAATAAATGGTAGAAAGGGTTGCGGTATGGTAGAGACGTGATGGTGATCTATGTATTGATGGTATGTGTAATCAATTGGATGTTATGAACACTATGTATGGGATAAATACTGAGGTGTATAGTGAAAATATGCCATATTTTGCACACCCTTTATCTTGTCAGGCTGATGATACGTAAGGAGAGTTCTGTTTTTCAGTCAGTCATGAGGCAAGAAAGTACTGCACCACTTTTTCGTTTCCATGATTGGTGCCTGCAGTTTTGCTCAACTCGCCGTAGACATTCACATGTGTATCTGCGTCTCTCGTTGCGCATGTATCGTAAGTATGGTGGTACCTCACCTTAACTCGTCTGAATCATGATTTTTGTAACAGGAGTTTTGCCTTATTAACCAGTGTTAACGACAGCTCTATCCTACTTCATCGTTTCCATGACGCTTGCTTGTAGTTCTGTTGACCTCGCTGTGTGCATGCACAAGTGTGTGAATGTGTGTGTGTGTTTTCTTCCTCTGTGGGAGTTCTTTCTTGGTGCTGGTTGTTGTGTCGAGCTCGCTGGAGGCATGGAAATGTGCCTGTGTCATTCCTATATGGATTTGAGCCTATAATATATGGTTATAGAATTATGCTCATCATCAATGTGTGCTTCTAACCATTGCTTCAGAACTTATGCAATCACACATTTACAGTTTACTGCCGTTTTTTTGGCATACGGATTGTGTTTCTCACGGTTTTCGCTATATGCACTTTGGGATAAAAATCATTTAATGGAGAGGGTGGTGAGGGGATGTACCAGAGAGGCGAAGGACTTTGGTACAAACCCACAGTCAGACCAATGCTTGTATATAGTGGTGTAGTATGGAGTCCACATTTTTTGTACATTAAATGCAAGATACAAAGGAGGGCAGCTAGATTTATTAGTGGAAACTATTCAACAAGTGATATAATAAAGGAGTTGGGATGGATGTCACTGGAAGATAGAAAAACTGTTGGGGGCTGTATGTAGCGTATAATGCCGTTAGAATGGATATCGCTGGAATAATTCTGTGTGGTGTATGGAGCCTAAGTTGACCATAACCAAAATCTGGCACAAGACTTTAGGTGATGAGGCCTGAGTGGATAAAATATCCAAACACCCGCTTTCATACACGAATGACCTAACAATTTACGAGATTCAAGTGTGGGCGCTATCTTCGGTGTAATAGAACTAGTGTCTGCCACCTATGGTGATGATTTGTATACTTGTCGATGTGTGGAGATCTTCTATGAAAATGTGGGTTATGATGTCTGTTTGATGACCATGAAACTATCAGTTAGCTGAGAGCATTATGGTAATTTTATCGTGGTTAGTTGAACAAAGAATGCAATCACTAACAAATGTCATACTTGGTCCTGAATCCGAAGGTTGGCGTTAAATGGGAATATTTAAACCGAATGGAGAACACTCCTGGGTCCTCATTAATTGAAAAATACAGTACCAGAAATATCCTGGGAAAAGGGAGAATTTCTTTGGAAAACTGCAGTAGAACCCCCCTTAAGTAAACATTTTGGTCCCTGGAATCCCTGCTACTGATTAGGTGAAGACTGTGAATTTTGAATTTTTGTGTTTACTTTAACACACGAACAAAAGGTAACCCTGTCATTAAGTGAAATAAATCAGCGGTTGGATTGGGAATCATTGGGAAACAGAAGGAACTTTGAGAAAGTGCTGGGAGATTACACGGCGTATGTTGTTGAGGAGGCTAGGGATGGATCTTGGTAAAAGAATTAGGAGCAGGCAATGGTCTCAGAGGCATTCATTGACGATTCAGCATGTTCTGTGCTTAGCGTGACTCGATTTTTATCACATAGGACTGGTGTACTCTGCTGCGGACCGATTTAACACGGGTGAAATTAGTAAGATTACCAGACGGTGTTTCATTCCTGGAACATACGAACTACTCACGCTATCTTTTGAAGTTAAAATGAAGGTAAAAGTTGTGTAAGTGTATACCACAGCGTATACCTCTCTATTTCTACTGAATCACTGATGAAAACTTTATAATTACGAAGAATGACGGGTTTATGGAATTTCATAAAGTCTAAGTCAATAGATGGATTGATTGAAGGCTAGCGAGACCTATGAACAAAGGAGACAGCATACAAAACTCACATTAATCTGGATTGCTGTTGTGTTTTGTCGCAAGGGAAATACAGATATGGGTCTCTCAATTTATGATTGCTTGCCACAGTTCTTCCGAAAGCATAACAGAATTGATACATAGATTGGTGCTGGTGCAGACAGACGACATATGTTTGAGCTTGTTGGCAAAAATTACGAGTGCGATGAAAGATTTCATACCAATGATAGGAGAGACAGGAGTAGAGAAATAAGTGTCATTCTGATGCTTATACGAATTCTTTCTCCCCTCGTTGCATTCGATGAGTTGTGCCATGGTCAAATTGGAAATTTTGAATTTTTCTAGCCTTGGAGCTTGTGTGGGAAAGGCTTTGTTAATCATGTCATACATATTTTCATGTGGGCTCTCGTCCAAAGACTGAGTCTGGAGGGTTGACAAATAGGATTTAAAAAATTAGAGACTGATTGGTTTGACATCAGTGGAAGGTATATTGATGGAGATATTGAAATGTAATCACTTCTGTATGGTGGGAAAGAAACTGGTTTTCAAATCGGTAATTTTGCTTTAGTTAAGGAGCTCTTAATTCATCGAGGTTATACACACAGACATCAGGAAATCATTTCAATTCCTTTTTTAGTTTAAAAATTGGGTTGGTTCTTGCTCTCTTTTATTGCACCTAATTTAATACATCCTTTAAAATACACGGAATGTATCTGAAACTCGTGAGTTATCATTAATGCTGTCATCTATTATATTGGTTTATAACGAATCCAACATGATATGTAAAAGTGAGCATGTTTTCTGTATTTTTAATGTCTGCCTGCTTCGATGAACGGAATTTATGGTTTTCCCTACCATTCGTCGGTAACTGAATTTTTTAATGTCAGTCGGTTTCAGTGAAAGGATTTTGCGCATTGATAGGATTTTGAAGCTACGAATTTTGAAAGGAATAAAGTATGTGTGGTAATGCTATACTTTATTGCAATATTTTCAAGAAATCAACACAAAACAGGTACACATAGACATCTTCCGATGTTATACCATCCCAAATTGCTGAGTTAATGACGTTTTCACATTTAGGCCTTTAGCGTATTTTAAAGGAAAAATTTATGGTTTTATATCGTCTATAATTTTTTTTTCTATTACAACAGGTCAAGCTGGTTCCACTCTCTAGGTGTGGAAACTAAAATTTTGATTATCGTTTTGAAATTTGGGGAAAAGGGATTAGACTACCACAAAAGATTCCTAGATTTTTATTACGAAAATTGACATATGATAACTATTCTCATCTCGTAATTATTTCTTTTGTTTCTTCTTGAACCGAAGTGAGTGGTGAAATATTTTTATGTACCCTGCTGTCAACAATCGGCAGGCGGATTCGCAGTGCAACGGACATATGGAGTTACCCGCATTCCTTGTCGATAGTCGGACACTTGAATAAACACACGAAATTCTCCCAAAAGATAGCTAGCCTGAGACTCTGTACAAACTTCTGTCCAGAAATAGCGTTCGTGCGATTGCATCAGTTGTGTTGGACGCCTACTTTCTTTGTCGATTATTATAGTCAGCCACACAGATACCCAGCTATGGCGAAATTATGGGCCTGCTTTCATAATGGTGGATGGATAATGTGCTTCCTTTGGCAAACACACACCATCCAAGCTGTTTCGCACTGTAATGGAGCCATATTTCGTAACCTGTATTGCTTGTCAGAAACTCCAGACTTCCGGGCAAACTATCACCGCTCATGCGAGGGGCTTCGCAAACATCGACGGTGATACCAAAATATTTCTTCATTCTTAGACGCATATTGGTACACAGTGTAGAATGCCGTGCCATTTAGTGGTGACCACACCCTCTGAGTCATTAGGTGCTGCAACCTGGTAACAATTATGCGGCAGGCGAGCGCTCGGCTCAAATATTTGTCGCATTGAGAAGTATGTTCACAACGACTAATGGAGAGCAAACATAGATCGCTTACCAGAGCGTGTTGTCGCAGGCCCGCATTCCAGAACAGAAATAGCCCTAGCTTTAGGGTATGGGTTGAATTAGACAAGGATAGAAAATCTAGCTTTCTCTCTCATGGGGGAGTGGAATGTCTGCGCACAAAGAAATTAAACGCAAGGGAGGTGCTGCCATCTCGCGGCCGGTCAAGGAACTAACGCGTTTACGCATGCGCAAATTGAGGTTTCTGTCATACGACATTGGCTGCCATTGGTCGCCCGCCACGTCACGGAGGGGAGCGTAGTTTCCCCCACCACCACCACTTCCCTTTGATGTCACGCCGATGGTGCTGCACTTTGTGGCCACGAAATGAACTTTGTGCTTTTTATCGTTCCCCCACTATGTTCTCCACAGAGTTTTATGCCATTCTAAAAACACTGTAATATATTCATTCGACGGCTCAATCAAATATAGTGATCTATACTTATTCTAGAAATTCCATACAGGAAATCATGGAATCATCAAAAGGAAGATGCATGATTGATTTGGTTTATGACACAGCCAGAGAATTGCAGAAGTTATCGGTAGAAGGAATACAAGTGCATTCCAATGGGTACCGAGCCATGTTGGAGCGATGGGAAATGAGGCAGCAGACAAAACAGCACGTCGCCACATTACTGCTGCTGAAACGGAAAACGTTGTTGTACCCTGCACAGACTTCAAAGCCATTGTTACCCATATTGTTAAGACTGAATGGGAGAAGCGATGGCTTGCCGAATGCCGACTTCCAGAGAAAGGGTCTGTGGTATCGAGTAATCTGCAGCATCATCGTAAGCAAGCCATGGTACGCTCAACTATAGCTGAACAGGAATTAAATTACTCTAATAAACAGACTTAGGACAGGTAACAATTTATTACATGATTAAAAATATGTCATGCAGTTGGTGGATTCGCCTATGTGCCCATCATGTGATTCTGTAGAGGATATTTATCACTTTATGCTGAGTTACAAGCAACATCAGTCAACGAGAAAACAGCTGCTAGAAGATGGTCTGAATATAACTGACATAACTTCTCTGATGCAATCTCTCTCAGTTCCGAGCAAGAAAGAGGTCAAGTTTTTATCTGTTTGTACTAAAGGTGTAACTTAAAATCAATCGAATGTATTGTATTAGATAATTGTCTGTATTGGTATTTGGCTAAAGTCATAAATAAAGGTAAAAGAAAAAGTCACAGCTAGCCTCATTTGCATATTAAACGTGACTGATCGTCGAATTATTTCACTGTCCCAATGATTTCGTACATGTTGCCATCTGGCAGAAGATACTAGCACCATCATTTCGACGTGACGAAGTCACAGTTAAAAATACCTGCGACTTTCCACTCAGTGTGTCAGATGTAGCAGTTTACCCCATCCCTGCAGTATAACAAAGATGATATGACCAAAGACACCCTACTCAGACGCAAAGATTACTGAACCTGAAATAGCTCTGATGACATAATCAAAGATATGAGGCTGGAACTAAAGAAGACCAAAACCAAAACCAAAAAGAAATAGATAAAACAAGAATCTAGAAGTAAACTAAGGAAATCAACAATGCAAAAAAACAAAGGAATCAGAAATGGAAATCGACTATATTTCGAATAATGAGGAATCAAAAGAAACATTTTTGGAAGAGAGATACTCACAGAAGGACATTTAGGTAAAACAATTAGGGTCTGAAGACGTTTAAAGGCGGGACCACACGCTTGCCAAACCTCGTCAAGCCATCAAAAATTGAAACGTGTGAACAGGGCGTTTGACTTGGCTTGTGTAGGATTGCTAGCACATGTGGCTGATCGGATCGAGGTTAGTTTTTTGACACAAATCAAAGAAAGTTTGCGGCAAGCATTTGCGAAACGTCTACACGTTTGTGAGGACTTAGTAGACTATTGTTTGTACACTGACGGTGGACGGGTGTGTATTCCTCTTTGTTGTGATAGAAGTGCTGCAGGAAAAATGAATAACTGGTTCATCAAGGATATTTTACAATTCCTCAAATCCTAGTATTCAAAATCACCATAGCTAGTGTGATAGAAGTTATCAAACTGTCCAGATATTTTATAAACAAGCTTTCTTCAATAAATTCCCTGCAATGAAAAAATAATTTTCATGTCCATTATAATACCGTTAAAATAATAATTATTATAGAATTTTAATTAGAAACAATAATTTCATATAGTTACATTAAATGAAACTCATACAGGAAACTGTATAGTAATCATAGTTACACGAATGTAATTATAATAAAACAATTATCTGGTACGGTTTTTATGGATTATTAACATACACCATCTTTGCCATGTTTGCGGTTTTTTTCATTTTCTTATAAATTTTAATGATAAAAATAGGTTGTGCCAAAAGTTATGGGTGACACAACGTCGACGTCCGTCATGCTTGCTTCTCCAAAAGAAACAAGCGACTCCCAAAATTAAGGAAGCCTTTGTCTAGGCATGGAATCTGCGGCAAGTGCCAAGCGGGTGGACCCGGGGTAACACAGCAAATTGGTAACAACAGTTCCAATCATAAAATACCACACATTGTCACCATGGCAACAATTATATAAACTGAATTTCCAATCTTAACAAATTTAACATCCTAAGTGAAATTCTCTACAATAATCACATAGATATGGCCTTATTAAAAGAAGTGTTAACAAAGGAATTAAATATTTTTGGATTCTATACTGTTTTGAATATTGATAAAACAAAAAACACTGGCACGGCAAATTTAGCAAAGGAAGGTATTCTTTATTAGGATGAAGAAATACTAACTTCAAGAAGAGCGATACCAGTACATATCAATGCCTTTTGCTTCACTAATGTATACATAACTTCAGAAACCAATTAAAGGGCCGAAAGAGCTTCATTTTTTAAAACACAGTCCCTTGATCATTAAGACGGAAACCGTCAAAGACAATTCTTGGTTGTGACAACAATTGTGAGCTGAACAGCAAAGATCAATGCCCTAATCCCAGCTTATGCCCAGAATTTGAAATGCTTGTAGCAGGAATTAGTTTTAAAGATAATCCTTGGTGGTGACTACAACTGTGTGTTGAAAAGCAACGATTAATGCCATAATGCCAGATTATGCCCAGAACTAGAAATGCTTTTAGCAGGAATCAGTTTAAACTTTAAAAAATTCTTTTTGGGTTTTGAACAGAAACTGCAATTGTTTCACTTATTTGACTTCAAATTGAAAAGTAAGACTGGACGGAATCTAGATAGATAGATATGTTCACTTTGATCCCATTTGAGAATAATCTCGGGGATGTGGAACAGTACATACACTTATTAGTAATGCCAATATTACTATATAATTGATAATATTATATACTGACAAGAAGTTAGCTATGACCCATTAGTATAACCAATATTTCCTGTAATCTACAAATACAATCCCGAGTTAGTTAATACTTATTATGTGGAACAGTGTACAAACTTGTTACCAGCATCTAACAACCAGTTATTTTCTTACCAACCAGTTACCACAACTCATAAGCAGTCAATTACTTAAAAACCTGTTAGTATCATAATTTTTTACAGCAGTTTTTGAGTGCATGCTATCCCATGTTAGTTACTATATATGAGTGAAATTTAGTAAACAGTGTAATTAATTCATTTGTCAAAAGTTTCAACAGAAAGAAAAACCATATATCATTTTAGTAATTGTGGACAACTTTGTCACCTTCCCCTTCCATACACCATATATACTATTTTATTAGTCATTCTTAGTTACCAAATTCCAAAAAGAAAATTCTTTCACATAGTAAAATGGATTCTGAAGCAGAAACTCTTTCAGTTTGGACTTAAAGTAGTTGGGTTTTTGTAGATAACATTTAATTTCTGTTGGTAAGATATTGAATAAGGAAGCTCCAGTAAATTTTAACCCTTTCTGTACAATTGACAGTGATTTGTAATCCTTGTGGATATTATATTTATTCCTAGTATTCCTAGTATTATGTCAGCATTAAGATTGAAGTGTTCAGGATTTTCCACTACAAATGATAGTACAAAGTATACATACTGTGCTGGCATTGTTAGTACACCCAGGTTTTTAAATAGATTTCTGCACGACGTCTGTGGGCTTGCTCCACAAATAGTTCTTATAGCACGTTTTTGCAATTTAAATACCCTCTGTGCTTGTGATGAGTTTCCCCAGAATGAGATGCCATAAGTGAGCAGGGAATGAAAATATGCAAAATATACTAACTTTCTGGTTTCTATATTAGCTATTCTAGTTTTTTAAGAAGTTGTTGAATATGCTGTTTCCAGTTCAATTTGTTATCTATACATACACCCAGAAATTTTGTGAAATTACTCTCATTGATTGCTTTTCCTTCTGATATCACATTATAGCTGTCCTTTGTTGTATTTTTTGTCACAAACTGAAATAACTGTGTCTTTTCTACATTAAGTATTAGTTTGTTGGCATTAAACCACCTGTTAATTTTCTTTATAACAACATTTGCTGTGTTTTCGAGGTTTTGTGCTGATGGGTCTTTCAACGATATGCTGGTATCATCTGCAAAGAGCACCATGTGTTCATTATCACCTAGTATATGTGGGAGATCATTTATATAGATTAAGTACAGCAGAGGGCTGAGAATTGAACCCTGAGGCACACCACATTTAACTATACCCTATTCTGAGTTTATAACATTTCCTGTATTAGTATCTTTCAGTGATACACATTGCTTTCTATTTTCCAGGTAAGATTTAAACCAAAGTCCTGGCTTACCACTAACTCCATAGTGGTCTAATTTACCTAGTAGAATCTCATGATCAACACAGTCAAAAGCCTTAGCAAGATCACAGAATATACCTGGGGAATTTAATTTTTTATGCATTGATTCCAGTATGTTGTTTAAAAAAGCAAAAATTGCTGAATCTGTTGAAACGCCTTGTCTAAAACCAAACTGTACTTTACTGAGTAGGTCATTCTTTTGTAGATGTGGATAAACCCTTCTGTACATTGTTTCTTCAAAGATTTTTGAAAATGCTGGTAGAAGTGAAATGGGTCTGTAATTCTCAATTTTTGAGGTATCACCCTTCTTATAAAGCGGTTTGATTATTGACTTCTTGAGTGAGTCAGGGAAGATACCTTCTTCAAAAGAACTATTACAAATATGACTAATAACTCTACTAATGCTGGTGTTACATAGTTTCACTACATGGGTTGAAACCTCATCATAACCAAATGTTTTTATTTTTGAGGGATTTAATAATTTTTTCAATTTCATTTTGACTGGTGGGAAATAGAGACATAAGTGCTGTTTTTGGTGACAAGGATTTAAGTATTGCTATAGCATCCATATTCCCATTATTTTTTCCTTTTATTTTTTCAGCAACTGTTAAGAAGTATTTATTTAAAGCACTTCCTACATAAGAGGGGTCATTTAAAAGTTTATCATTAATGCTTATAGATATAGGTTTATGTTCAGGGGATGAAACAATTGTTTCTAGTTTAATAATGTTCCAAACACTTTTTTTCTTATTATCTGAACTACTAATCTCATCATTTGTGGCCAAACGTTTAGATCCTTTTATTACTTTGATTAAAATTCTATAGTAAGTTTTGTAATGTTGTTTGAAAAGTATATTATCAGTATTCCTGACTTTTACATATAATTCCCTTTTATGTCTGCAAGATGTTTTAATACCAACTGTAACCCAATTTTTGTTTACTCGTTTTTGACCAATTGGAGCTAGTTTTACAGGGAGACACCTTTCGTAAATTTCCAAAAATCTTTGGTGAAAGTAATTGAATTTATTGTCTACCCCTTTTAATTTATAAACAGAGCTCCAGTCCTCATTGAGAAGTTCACCATTTAATGTTTTTATTGAATTGTTCTTTAATGGCCTAACTCTGACGAATCCTTTCTTTTTGTTATTTTCATTTCCCACAACATCCAAAGTAATTATTTGAGCATTATGGTCTGACAAACCATTTTCCATTGGAACTGTTTCATATATTTCAAATTTATTGTGCTCTACAAAAATGTTATCAATAATGGTACTACTATTTTTTTTTGTGTTCTAGTTGGGAAATTTACAGTTTGATAGAGATTGAATGATCTAAGCATTCCTAGAAGATAATCTGTCTGGTTACATTCTACAGCAAAATTTATGTTGAAGTCTCCACAAAGGATAATTTCCCTTTTAGTTCGTGATAAATTTATTAGAACCACTTCAAGTTTATTACAAAATTTACTGAAGTCTCCTGTGGGAGCCCTATAAACTGTCAACACTATAAGATATTTGTTTTCTAATTCTAACTGTATTGCACAACATTCAAAATCTTGTTCTATACAGTATTTACATACATCTAACGATTTTGTCTCAGTATTTTCTCTTACATATATTGCTGCATCACCCATTCTCATCTCTGACCTGCAATAACATGAAGCTAATCTATATCCAATAAAAGGGAGGAAACATATTTCAGAATTCTTTAGATGATGTTCTGTCAGACATATGATATTTATGCTAAGATTCAATGATTTTTGGGTTTCTTCAATAGATATTATCAACTCATCAAGTTTGCTTGAGATAACCCTAATGTTCTGATGGAACAAAGCTATTTTAGAATGACATTCTTTATTTTTGACTGTAATATCATTATGTACATTTCTTAAATAACTCTTCCTACTCTTGATATTTGGCCTAAAAAAGACCACTTGAATGGGGTTCACATCCAACCTGCCTCTCCTGATGCTACTGGCAATCATTTGCGTTAGCCTCTGCTTGCCCCGAACATCCAGGTGGAGTCCATGGGAGGTATGGTCACTCCGTGTTATGCAAGAAACATCTATCAGACCAATGTGTGTTCGGTCAGCCTGACACAATGCACGCTTCAGATCTGCCTGTGTACGCTGTACATGACCACGTATCCAGGGTTGATCATAACGCTTGAAGAGGTCAACAAAACCAACATTGGTGTGAGTGGTGTTTTTAGCATTGTTGTCAATGTCTGTTTCAACACAATAATTGAGATTTATGGACAGATTATTTTCAGGACCCCCAACCATAATTATATGATCCTCTTTAGTAAAATCTTGCCCCAGGTTTGAAATTTCATCCACAACAATGCCAAGTTCTGCATTAGGCTTAAATATTCTACACACCTTAACATCAGTTCAATTTTATTTTTTAAACTATGACTGAAAGTTACCATTTTACCATTTTAGATTTCACTATAATTCCACGAATTGTTTTATTCAGGGTTTCCCCATCAACAATGTCAAAAGCCTCTTTAAAATCTATAAATATTGCTTTTATTTTCTTGGATTTTACTATTCGATGACAAATTTTGCACTTTAGATTGAATATTTGCTCCGATCAAGCTTTACCTTTTCGAAATCAACCTTGATATTTGCCCAATCGCATGTCAGGTTGTCACAATACAGTGGGACAGTTATCTTTTACTTAATTCAGTGATGAGTGATTTTGATAAAATGCTGTTGTATGTATAGGTATCGAAGATATTCGGCGTATCAATTCGATTAATCGATTCGCACATGACTATGTGAGTCACACAGAACTCCAGTCACTGAATAACTTTGGTAGAGTGAAGCATGGGCGCCGGCAGGATTGCTTCTAGGGGGGTGCACCCAGGGCTGCGTTGGTGCCCCCCCCCATATCAGGCTCAAAAATATCCGGGCGACCCGGGATCCAGGGGGGTGCACCAGGGCCGTAATTTGTGCTCCCCACCCCCTATCGGCCCAAATTTACGGGCGACCCGGGATGTCAGGGGGGGGTGCAAGTGCACCCCCCTTGCACCCCCCTCCCGGTGCCCATGGAGTGAAGTTGTATACTAGTAAATGTTACAAAACCACACCGGGTCCATGTGAATATGTATTTCGGACTTCTGTGTCTATAAAATTAATAGTGGCGGTCCTGATCACACCATCATGCTAGCCAGAGAATATAAAACTGTTTAATTAGTTGCTGGAGAAACGTGCACCGTGTGTTTTGGTGGCTTTTTTTAATTTAATTTAATTTAATTGCAATGGAGCACAGGCTCCGGTGGCAATTTCCCTACACACCCATCTTCCCCCTATCCTGCACCTACCTATATTTGCCCTCTACAAATTTTATCTTTAAATTCTTTCAAAGTTTTCGGTAAATTATTCATCATTTCTCTTGGTAACTCATTCCAATCCCTGACACCCTTACCTAAAAAAGAGAATCTTCCTACACCCTTGTGCCTGAAATCGAGTGCCAGCTTGTGGTGATGGTCATCTTTTTCCTTCCATGCTCTACATTTCATACCTATTGCAATATCTTTCCATGCCTCATCGCCAGTATATGCACTGTACACTCCCATGACCCTCCTCATTCTCCTCCTGTCTTGCAATGAGTCCCATTCCAGCTCCATTATCATATCCGTCACTGATTGCATTCTGCGATAATTTCCAGAAACAAATCTAGCAGCACTTTTTTGCACCCCCTACAACTCCTGTATTTCATACGTAAAATGAGGGTCCCATACTACACTACCATATTCGAGCAATGGTCTGACCAAAGTTTTGTAACTCAATTCCTTGACTTCTCTCGTACATCCCCTCATCACTCTCTCCAACAAGTTCATAACTTTGAAACCTTTCCCTACCACCTGTCCTATGTGTCCTGCCCAGTTAAGTTTGTTATCAAAAGTAATTCCAAGATATTTACATTTCAAGTCTTCAGCAAGCAATTCTTTCCCCAGCTTATATTCATAATTAACCTTTTGTTTTTTAATTGTGTATCTAATAAGCTGACTCTTCTTTGCATTTATCTTCATTCCATGTTTACCAACCCAATTAGATATCCTGTCCAGATCCCCCTGCAACTGTTTACAATCCTCTATTGTTTTGATTATTTTGTACAGCATTATGTCATCTGCAAACAATCTAATTTCAGATAGTAAACAATCAACACAATTATTCATTAGAATAATGAATAACAATGGTCCCAATACACTACCCAGTGGCACACCCATTTTTACTTCAACTTTTATTGATACTACATTTCCTACCCTAACTTTCTGTTTTCTACCTTTTAAAAATTCATCTACACAGCAAATGACTTTCTTATCCACTCCAATGGTTTTTACCTTATTTACTACCATTTTATGGCTTACTCTGTCAAACGCCTTAGACAGATCTAGTGCTAAACTATCAATTTGGCCTCCCTTGTCCATTTCATCTGAAATATCTTGCATATATCCAACCAACTGAGATTCGCATGAATATCCTTGCCTGAAACCATGTTGCCTGCTTGAAAACCACTTACGTTCCTCACATATATTTCTGATGTGGTTTCATATCAATCTTTCCATTAATTTACCTACCACTGATGTCAAACTGATTGGCCTGTAATTCTCAACTCTATTTCTCAGCCCTCCCTTATGTACCGGTACTACTATTGCACTTTTCCAGTCCTGTGGTACGCAGCAAGTGTCTAGACTCAATTTAAATAATATTTCAAGATAAGGCACAATGTCACATCCGGCTACCTTTAAGATATCTGTAGTAATATTATCTTCACCAGCCCCTTTATTTTTTTAGCTTTCTTATATCCTTCATGATTTCCTCAGGATGGATATCAAATTTTTTACTATTGTCATTTCTAATTGTGTTGTTAAGCTCGTTCTCCGAATTAGACCCTCCTGTTTCTGATTCATTGTCCCTAATGCTTTCACTGAACCAGTTACTTAAAATCTCTGCCTTTTTCAAATTGTCAGTAACTTTTTCTCCATCCTTATCTATAAGTGTCTCTACACCCTCCATTCCCCTCAGTTTCCTTACATAGCCATAGAAATTTCTAGATGCATCAGTCAATGGTCCTCCTGCACTGACAATACTCTTCATAAACCAATCTTTAGCCATTTTCTTTGCTGTTATTAAGTCCTTGTTTACTTGTTTTAAATATTCCCTACTACCCTGCTGTCTCTTAACTCTGTTATGTTCTTTTATTACCAACCTCTTTAACCACCTCACTTCCCTATTATAGTACATAGGTTCTCTACTTCTCTTTATTTTCTGCTTTGGAATAAATTTTTCTTCCACCTTTCTTATTATCTCCTTGAACTCATCCCACCTTGACTCTACTGTACCTGAGCCTTCCTTCCATTTGCTGAATTGTTCTCTGAAATATCTCTTCAAATTTGAAACCTGTGCTTTTTTTATAATTGTACCTATTTCCCCCTGGCTTTGTGATAGTTATAATGAACGATAGTACTAACTGATGTGCAGACTTCATTAAACCTGTATTTCTTACTCGTAAGAACTTGCAACCATCGGAATAGAATTCTATCATAGAAAAATATGTTTACTATCATAACTTTTCGGTTAGTGGTCGGTGTATTCTACAATTAAAACTGTGACAGTAAAAGTGTGTGGTTTTGCATTCCGCGATAACTTGTGCCAAATGTGACCAAATCCTATTCTTATCATCTAAAATTTTTAATTATTGAGTTGACTGTGAATACACATGCTATCCAAACGTGGCGATCAGGTTGCTAAAAGAAACAAAGTCTAGGTATCAGCCATTAGGCGTATTAACTAATCTACTAAAAAGTATTTTAAAACCATTTAAAACCTGTAGTTTAACAAAGTGTTGGCTCTACTCAGTTCAACAAGAATTTTTTGAATACTTTATAAACAACTTGCAATAGGGATACTCTTTTATAGTTTTCAACATTTTGTTTGGAACCATTTTTTACGCAATGGATATATATTTTCTGTTCTATGTATTTACCACATCTGTTATCAAAAACATTAAGTGACAAATGATCCAGGCTTCATCGGATAGATGTAACATAAAGACATTATGATACTCAACAACAAAATAACTCAGTTTGTTGTGAAAATTTTAAGAAAGTTCCCTTCGTTTGTAGGTACTAAATATATGTCTGTTCACAGTAAACCTATCTGTTTGCTACAAAAACGTTTCTTTCAATAGATTACACCATAATTACGTTCAAAATAATTCAAAAGCGATAGATCCGTACTGCAGGCTGAGACAAGTGTATGAAATCCAGTTCTGTCGACATAGAAAATATGCGTTGTCAGAAGTTGTGCAAGTCTTGATGAGATGCGGATCAACAAGAGAATAGGTGACGTTCTTCCTTACACTGGATTTAAGAAAATGCTCTTCAAAGTCCATCGAATGGTGGTAGTTCTATTCCTACCATATCGTGTTCTTGACTCAACTAAAGCGTGAAAAGTTTTCCATCGATCACTAGCAATACGGTCTTCCTACAATTTCAATAGTTAAATAATTTAGTGGAATAATTTAAAAATTGGAAAATGTTGGAGTATTGTAATCAATTAATCATCCATTTAAACCACTACACTGCCTATGTGAGCAGATTTTTTTTGTTTTTTGTTTCCGTCAGTTATCGAAATTATGTTCAGATGGGTGGAGAAGTACGTAGATGCGTAGTCTGATACTTGTAAAAACAGAACTATATATCAGCTACATCATAACACGCCTTAACAGTTATTCAGAAACCAGTTCATATATCAGTTAACGACAAGACGAAGCAAACAAACCTCAAGCAACAAACTAAGTAATCCCAGACGAAGTGTAAATAAGCAGAAATTGTAAATAGCCGTATTAAGAAAATATTGTGAACAATATAAACCTAGCAATAAGAAGGAAAATGAAATCAATGACGATGGAAGTACTCTACGGTTTAAAGTCAACTAAAATGGTTACAAGAGAAATACTAAGGAATGAAACTAATGTATATGTGACATAAAAGACAATGATATAAAATTATGAGAAATCCAAATATTGTAGAGATGTATTGGAAAACAATTTCAGATTCCAAAAAGAGGGAAATGTATAGTTGGGAACGGAATGTGTATGGTGTATTGAAAAAGTTAGGGCGTTTTTCGTATCGCTTAGGTGGGAGAGTCTATTTCAAAAGGGCAGTTACCCGTGACTTCGTCCGTGTGGAAGAGTGTTGTAATATATTTTCTTGAGAGGTCTGGACGCTCAGTGGTTAGGGCGTCCAATTCCAGATGGTAAAGTCCCCAGCTTGAATCAGTCTCAACGAGGATTTTCATAGGTTCTTAGTTCGACTTTCACCTCTGGCACAGGTTGTTGTGTGATGTGAAGTACGCCAGAATGCTCACGTGGTTCTGATTCGACGTTGAACTTTAAGTCCCCTATGCCCGGTAGGAGTACTGCGATCTTGCAACTCGTCGATGCGTTGTAACATATCTCCTGTTTTCCTCGTGGCACACGGTCGGGGTGGATCACTTACTTCGTGCAGGGCCGGATCCAGGATTTTGGGGCCTGGGGTAAGCAGTTGGGGTCCCGTGGCAAATTCATCATTTAGGGCTCTCAGACTGATTGGACGACCTTTTTTATCTCTACAACTTTTTGGGTCGAGGGCCCCTACAGCCGATCATCGGACCCCCCAAATAGATGGCGGACCCGGATACACTTGACCCGCTTACCACCTCTTCCCCCCCCCCCCTCATGCCGGCTCTAACTTCGAGCATATTCTCCAAAGTCGTTTTGAATTCCCTAACCAAAGCAATGTTGTCGTGTAATACCAGTTGTATTTTTTGTATGGTCTCTCTCTCAGTCCCTTCTACAACGTCTTCCAGTTTCTGCTTCTTCATCGCCCACGAAATATATCTGTAAAAACTGTGGTTTCGTATTCGACGAAGGATGCATAGATCCAATTTGGTCATATACTTGCCCCTGGTAAGCAAATGTCGGTGAAAATCCTTGCTTTGCAACAATTCTATCGGTTCCAAAAGACGTCATATGGAAGCAGGAATTTTACCTTATGATAAGATTCAAAAATCGCCGTGATTCATCTGTGTTGTTAGAAAATAGCTGTTTCAATGGTTCCATACCCGGCATGCTGATGTCGCCTAGCTCGTGATTATTTCAAAGTTGCAACAACTCGTGGTGATGCCAAATATGTAGCGTTCTGTCATCGTCGATATTTCTTTTGCTCCGGTGTTTCAGTAGCTCTTGATGGATGGGTTGTTCTTCTCGCCGAGCTCGGGTTTGTTCGGGTGTTTCAGCAACTGGCTGCAATGAAAAATATGCGGCGTGTTGTTGTATCCACCTTTCCGTTTGCTTCGGTGTTTCAACAGCTCTTGAGATCGATTGCTGTTCGGTTTGCTCTTTGCACTGAGCTCGCGTTTTTCCTGGTGTCTCGGCAGATCGCCCGACACCAAGTGTTCAGTTTGCTGTCGTCACTCAAGTTGCGACTGTTTTGACAATTCATCATCCGCAGAAGCCCCAAGACGAGCCAACTGCTCATACTTTGCAGCTCTGCTCGAGGATTTGTCTCCTGGGTTTTGGTTATTTTCATAGCCCTAGTTTTCTAACATTTCTTTGAAAGAGTTGCCTTTCGTTTACCCCGCATCTCTTAAAATTACTAATTTCAAGTCTCGCAAATAATAATGAATATAGGTTTAATTAATGGAAACTCAAAACATTAGCAATAAATTGATGGAATCGACTAAATATACAAAAAATACTAACATTCAAAGAGCAAATAAATACCTAAGTGGCCCACGAACGTTCATTTCCCTTAAAAAATTGCGAAATTAAAAACGAATATTTTTATTTGCACTGTGTATCTGACAATTACTGAATTTTTTATTTATTTATTTCTTAAAAAAAGAGAATAATTTTTGCACACTGAATATTGATTTTGTTTTGGGGATATATTGATTCCATCAATTAATTAGCTTTAAAATAGAAATTTTCCTATTATAGTAGTTATTGATTCTTTTATTCATAATGATCTGTTAGTGTTGGTTTCTCTATCTGTGGAAACAGTTGAATACCTTTAGACCAGTTTCGTTTGTTTCGAACCATTAATTCTGCGCTAAAATAAGTTCCAATGTTCCCAAAGTAATAATTGATTGTTTATTCATAATTGGTTTCTCACTCTGCAAACAGAATTGAGTGATTAACAGCGAATTACCACTCCGCTTGCTGCCACTCCACTATCTGACTAAAACATTGATAAATTTCAAAAATTTACTTCGAGCAACGCCGCGTGGTTCTGCTAAATTGTCCAAGCTTACTATAGATCTTTTAATAGAAAATCGGTACAAAACGATACATGATGTCACTAAAATGGCGCTCATGAAAGAAGCTTAAATAACTAATAATGTTTCAGTTCTTATTCCGGCCAAGGCTGCATTTTAAAATTACCGCTGGAAAATCAAAGCTTCTATCACTCGCACATTAATACATTCACTATATTGTATGTTAGAGACGTCATGAATAGCGAAATAAACTTTACTTATTATTTCGGATCACGATACTAAATGAAACCGAATAAAGACGCTGGCAATGTGACGCTCGAGAAAACGCAGTAAATTAAATACTGAATACATCTGAAACTTCATTCAGCCGAATGAACTATGTCATCAGCTTCATGACAAGTATTGAGGTAACGTAATTAAAAAAATTATACTAAAATGCTTGTAACTTACAGTGTACAACGGAAAGACCATAATTCTCTACAATAATTTATATTGCTGGTCAAGTTTACATCACGATAAAGTGACTTTTATGCTTGTGATTTAGTAAGGTGTATAATGAAATTAATTGTGACAGTAATTTATGCTATACCGGTACTAATTAGGAATCTTGGTATAGAAAATTCTCTTACTACTCGAAATATAGTTATCCAGTGCATTTAATGTGTTGAGATGTGTTCGTATCGTTTGATTTTGTAGCGGCAATATTAGCAGAAATAGTGGTTTGGTTGAAATGCTGCCTAGTCCAGAATGTTTTTGTTACAGCATAAGGTAGAAGGAATTTAGTTATTATTAGTAATTAATAAGCAGCTTCAATAAGATGCTTGTAAATGAGGTTTATTGTGTTGCTTCATGAAACAATAAGTTTCTACATTAGCCCATTGAATACATTCGTTTTAAGTGAAGGATTTGATAGATATTTGCAGAATATTTAACAGTAAGTAAAAACCACTGTTTCATGAATCATAGTCTCTACTACTTGTACAAAAATTTTGAACAAAAAATAAAAAAGATGAGGATTTAAATTTTGGCAAAAATAATTTGTAATACAGTGATTGTATAGTAACAAAAAAAAAAAAAAAAAAAAAAAAAAAAAAAAAAAAAAAAAAGCAGCAAGTAAATAAAACCTAGTTAGAATGGAATCCTTTACACTTTTATAAATACCACATTTCTGCCACGACAATTTTCCACTTTTAGTGAACCGACTTTCGTGCTGGTACACTCATAGCATTTTACGTTTTGTTATTTTTTCTAAGCTTTGATTTTTCACATTTATTATGACGCATATATTACGAACGAAATTATGGTGTAATATTTGAGATGTCTTACTATTTTATGTACGCAAATATAAAAATCTCTTTGCGAACTTAACAACAGTACCTACTTTTTTTTAAATTTAAGGTTAAATACAGATTTATATTTCCTGCTTCCAAACTATTATTTGTCAAGTGCATTGGTTTATGGCTTTTAATCTAAACACAAACTTGCATATTTGTAAGAAGGTTTTGGCTTTTATTTTTGAAAAGTAATGTTTGCGATTTATGTAAAAAACAAAGAGTAAACGTGGCATGGCTGTCTACGAAGTAGGAAACTCTTTGTCGTTTTGGAACTGATGTTAATGAAAATTTCTAAAAGAAGTATGCGTTTTTGCGGAATAAAATCCACTTTGCACACAATTAACTAACTTCATGCCAAATTTAATTTAAATATGTTGAATTATTAAGGCGTGATTGATTCCAGTATTACATCCAAACACACATCGAAACTTTCTCATTTATACAGAGATAGATAGATGAAGACATAATTATGGTTTTGAAAATACTAAATTCCGTTAAGGGATCTGGATTTGATCCAATTCCCTACATGGGACCAAATTATCAGGAGAGGAAGGAATTAAGAAGAAGTTGGGAAGAGATGTAATGCATATTAGTTTTTTTCTGTAAACACGAGGACCATTGTGACTGGAGATTAATGGTTGAAGAAAATTCATAATTTATTCAAGGTATTTCTGGACTGAGACATCTCTTAGAGTATTGTCGGACAGGATATTCAAAATTTTTTAAGAAGTATAGTCTAAAACTTCATAATGTAACAATTATTGATAAACTGTATAAGAAATAAAATTGTTGTACCCTGTCTGCGTTTATTGTGGTCACCCCCACGCGCGGTATTCCGGTTCTAACACTACAGACATCACATTACCGGCAGACATCGATTGTTTGAATTTTTGTTGCTTAGCGATTTTTGACTCGATTATTATGGATGACTAAACGCGAGTGTTCCACTTTACACCTAAGATTAAACAATCACGTGATTGGGGACATCCTTCTTCACCAAATACTGGTATTTTAGTTATGTTATTATTCTTCAGTAATTCTAAACAAAGAATAATGTCTAAAATTTCATATTTTACTAAGTAACGAGCATTTAATCCAACGAAGGTATGTAATCGCAATGATGTAAAACACATAAGCTAATTAGTATTCTTCTTCTTCCTATCCAGTGTTAGGCCATTTTTTCTTGGTGGTCTTCCTATACCTCTCCTACCTCTGGATGACATTTGAGAATTTTTTGTGGGATCCGGTCCGTCTTCATCCTTAGTGCATGGTCTGCCTAAGATGCTTTATAGGTTTGTACAATTTGGAGAACTGGTTTGAATTTGAATTCTTTAAGAATTTCATCAGATCTCTTTCTGTCTCGTAATGTGTAGCATATAAACTAATTGTATTCAGAAATTACTAACTGCAATTTGGAAAACGGAAAATCCGTAATCTAAGAACTCTGTGCATCTAACCGCGATTCTCAGTCATCTTCCTTTAAACACACCAGTTATATATGTATTCTTACGATAGTAATCTTGTTGTAGCTTAATTTGTTATAGTACAAGTATTTAGTTCTATGCAATTTTCACTCATGTTTTTACGTAATGTTTTTGTTTTCCTTGACGACGGTGCATAATTATTATAGTCCAACGACAGAATTAATGGTCAGCATGGCTCAAAATTAGATAAAAAATATTAACAATAATTTATTTGTTTCTGACAAGTGAAATTAATCCTATCGTGAAATAGTTATTTTCGAAACATGTGTGCTGTTAGGAAAAAAGGACTTGAATCCAGAACGTCAACAGACGATGTATTTCGAAGCGGCTAGAAACGCGAGTTTCGAGTGTTGCCGCCGCGAAAGTATTCATAGTTAGGTGAGAACATTGGATACTCTCGGTTATGAGTCATTCCGCAAGTGTTCTATTCCCTGATGAAATTCGGTACGAATCAATTATTATACACAATACCAAGGTGTAGGTTCTAAACATTTAAAGAAAGAAATAAAAATATTTTGTTTAGGAAATATAAAATATTTTGACTTGAAACGACAACCACACGTTCAAAAGCCCAGAACGTTAATTACAGGACAAAGACGCTCAGGCTGTTACGCTACTCGTCAGTGTAAACAACGCTGCCTAGGAAGACAGTATCAGTCAATCTTTCATGGAGACACATTTTTCCAAAATAATATCTTAATGATTGATTCGTAGTACTAAAATTTCTACAATCTCGAACATGGTCATCTGCTGGTTTGTCTACAGGCCACATTATGAAAGCAGTATTACCGGAGCATATCCCGGTAGCGTAGGGGATAGCGTGCTAACCTCACGTTGCAGAGGTTACCGGTTCGAGTCCGGAGTCGGGTATGGATGGTTTTAATTGATTACTGTGTTTTCCTTGTGTCGTCTATACCATGGCGAGTCTAATGTACATTGAATGCACTCACAAATAGTTGCGAAATTAATAACTAATTGGCTTTAAAGCCATTTTTTAAAACATATTAGCGAAAGGAATTAGGAAAACTAATATATCAATGATTATCTTTATTATTTTCCGCTAATCAATTGGAATAATATTTAGCACTAACCCTCTTTTTTGCTTCACTTTAATGCAGTCCCATTAATTACAACTTTTACAAGATTCACTATCTGAATTTATGAAAAGATTCACTTAAAAATACGGAGAACTGGATGAACTCTTATGGGAATACGAAACTTTAGTGGGTGCCGCCATACCATCCTGTCAACCAGTCTTCGAGTTATGTTGCACGCAATGAGTTAAGGAAATGAATAATCTAAAATACAAAGGCTCTGATTGAGATATCCGCCAATGGGATCGTCAAGAGACGGAGCTAGGTTTGTGTTGCATGACGTGGGATGTACAACGCTGCCAGACTGTGCAGTATTTGGCAAACAGGATCTGACGCTAAATCATTTTTAATGATAAAGACTGTACATCCATCAAAGGCCTTCATACACGGAAAGACATACACCAGTATAATTGTCACTGAATACATTATTATTGTTTGTCAGCAATATAGTACCAATACACAGACCAAGCAACTCATATTCAGGCATCCACTAAAATATTTATCCACAGAACATACACAAAATGCTGACTCGCCCAGATCTATTTCATCACCTAATCACACAGAGCCAACCAACAACATACGTCAACGCATACGCCAGAAATCCATTTTTGTGTTGATTAGGCGTGTTTTTGACCTGTTAACTAATAGATTGAATGATCAACACAGTAATTCAATGCACTGGCAAATCAATCAGCCTCCATCCTACCGGATATAGTAGTGGGGCCTACAGGAATCAGAAGTGTACCTTAGAGCAAGCCATCTTAGTCGCGAAGGGCCCGATCAATCACCAGAACGAAATAGGCTTACTCAGTTATAAAATATAATGCAGAATTGGTTATATGGGGAAAAGAAATTATATTGAACTCTTTTCATTTTACGAAAGCATAGAGTTTCTAATTACGAAAGTGGCGTCAGAGAATCTAATGAAAGTTTTTCCATTTTATAGTATACGGGAGACTTCTGGATACCAACTAACAGTAATATTATAGAAAATTACTTTTGAGACATAGGACTTCTGGATACCAACTAACAGTAATATTATAGAAAATTACTTTTGAGACATAGGAAAAAAAAATTTAATTTCACCATTACATGAAATTTTCGCCGCAATATCATAGAGCGTTGTGAATTTGAAATACATCAATAAAAAGATGTAGGCTGTAAGTAGCAAAGCAGCAGGATGAAAATAGTTAAGCTCACGAGAAGTAAAAACACAATAGAAATCTGTTAAAACATTACAATCTTTATAAGAACGAAGTTTTTCTCGGCGTTGAGAATTGATGTTTTCTCCTCGGGAGACTAGCCGAGATACAATCTTTTTTTTAAATGTGGTAAATTGGCCATCCTCCTGGAGTTGCTTGTTAAACAATTGTAAATGAAAACACCTATCAGCAACGGGTTTATTCTTATATACTCAGACGCGTTTCACCCTTGTGGAATGGGGCATCGTCAGTGACTGTGAATGTACACACTTTATAATTAATCTTGGCCGTCGCTGAAAAATTCTATCACTCTTATCTTGCACAATCCTACATCAATGTCACCCCAGAAAACAGTAACGCAATACTGACGAGCCAGTATTGCACTACTGTTTCTAAGGATGACATTGATGTAGGATTGTGCAAGATAAGAGTGATAGAATTTTTCAGCGGTGGCCAAGAATAATGATCAAGTGTGTACATACATATTGGTGATAAGAGTAGGGCAATATTGATATACATAACTAACTAATCTATCTATATCTATAAATGAAAACCGGACATATTTGAAATATAAAAACTCGGAATATACGTAGCAGATTTCGGTGGGGGTTTCACCGTTTTAGAGCTTAGAATCTTAAATCAGTTTTCTGACATGTCTTATGTTTTCAACGTTAAATAATGTTGGAGCATTAAATGAAATTCTGAACGTATGGTGAGGATGCTGCATACTACGCACTAAACACACAACTACAATACAATATCTCTGACCAAAGCCTTTAATGAGCAATTTACAATAATAAACGTTTTTTCATACTCCATACGGGGTGTTTAGTTTTTAAACGCCACCGATGGCCGTATTTAATGCGAGGAATGAAGAACGAAAAATCAGTAGATTTTCTTTGTATCCAATTTCTAACAATGTCTTTGACCATCGGCTTTAGTATATGTCTCTGATATCAATGTTTAGTGTTCTGGAAATTATTTACGATAATTTTCTGGATAAATTACAAAGAATTATACAGGTAAAACTAATACTAAAATATCTCTGGCGTTTAAGTTTGGATTCAGTTAACGCGTTTAACTGATGGTTTTTAAACGCCACCGATGGCCGTATTGAATGCGAGAATGAAGAACGAAAAATCAGTAGAGATTTTCTTTGCCTCCGATTTCTAACAATGTCTTTGACCATCAGCTTTAGTATATGTCTCTGATATTAATGATTAGTGTTCTGGAAATAATTTACGATAATTTTCTGGATAAATTACGTTGAATTATACAGGTAAAACTAATACTAAAATATCTCTGGCGTTTAAGTTTGGATTCAGTTAACGTTTAACTGATGGTTTTTTTTTTTTTTTACTATTGATTGTGTTTTTCAGTATTGGATTTTCTATATAGCTAATATTTCAGGCGTTTGGAGCTTACAGAATTTCAAACTAACCACCTCAATTTAGGGATTCAATATCTCAATGTATCTCGTCAAGTTAGATAAGAATACTTCGTCGATTTGGCTTATTAGAATTTTTTTCACGTCCAGGCCGCGTTACAATCTAACCATGTCAGCTGTGAGATAACATTTAACGAGAAGTGTAATCGAGTATGTATTAAACCTTTATTGTCGAGAATAATAACGGCTTAGGACAACTCAACTTTTTTTTTGTTATTTTTTTTTTTTTTTTGTATTTACGCTGATATTTTTTGGTACTAAGCTGCAATTCTGCGCTGTACGCACGTGTTTATGACGTTACTCTAGCTTTTATTCATTTTATATTTCATCGCGTTGTTTAGTAATGCAATGGTTTTTAACATAAAATGTTATGTCTGTACTGTTGGAAAGTAACCTATTATGACAACTGAACGTTCTTTGGCATTAGTTTTTGCGCTATACACTTGAGTTTCTGACATAATTCAGCTTTTATTAATTTCATAATTTATTGAAATGTTTAGTAATGCAGTTTTTACGTCAACCGTTTCGCCGCAATTTGATGATGAATTCTTATATAACTCATTGAGACAAAGATTTTCTTCTGCTTTCAGCTTGACCACAACCGCTAGAAAAAAGGCAAAACTCCCATTGTACATGTCCAGCATGTAGTACCGTGCGACTTTTTTTCTGGTCCAGGTTGCATTTCAAACTATCAACCTCAATTTACAGATACATTATCTCATTGACAAAGCAATATTTTACATTTCACTTTTAATGTGTCTCGTCAAGTTAGATAAGAATTCATCGTCTGGTTTAACGAGAAGTGTAGACGATACATATATAAAATCTTTAATTCTGATTTGTCTTGTGGTGTTACATAAGAATACATAACCAAATATTTTTCATAGAATTCACATGTTTCTGGTTGGACGAATATTGTTATAGTAGTAAACCGCCATGGAGTTTTGTTTCCTTGTGAAGAAAGTTTAAATATTCAGCATTTCTGAGATACAAAAACTCAAACGACAAAAATACTCTATTAGGCGGAAAAGGGGGCGTAGATAAATTGCTACAGGGTGTGTGCTCTATCGAAATTAAATTAAACTATGAAGGTAGCTTGATGAGTGAACGGAAGCGCTCAAGCCTCTTGGACCCGGACCTCAACATTAAATTTTTCCTCACTTAAAACATTATATAAATTATCATCAAATTTGCAATAACAATAAACATCAGTTTTGTATTATGAAGCTGAGTGGAGTGGTGCCAGAGCAGGAAACATTGATGCCAAAGCTGCAATCATAACCGGAAACAAACCCTTCGATAAGCCTGCACATTTCGTAATGCAATTTGCTAAGTATTAAAAACAAATGCCAAATGCGTAATGTGTTGAATCGATTGTGGTGGAATTTTCACATCACCAGACAGTTGTCTTCTCTGCTTTTCGTGATAATATTAATAGGGAGAATTCCTCACTTACTCCCAATTTATTCAAATCGTCAGATGTGCGTCTTATGTGGTGAATCTTACAAAAATTTGTAAAAAGATTATTGGCTAATTGTAATTGTAGCATCAGGTACAGGCGGAGAGACAACTATATGAAAGTTGGCACATGATGATAACTACACCCCAGGCGTATTATAATTGATGTCTCTCGAACATACTTCAACGTTTTGTTTTGTTGCGAAAACTGCTTTGGCGATTTTGATGATACCCTGATATCTCATTATCCGAATGTCGAAACCGTGTTTTAAACTTCCGTGGACTATTAAAAACGATCTAGAAATTTCTATAACATTATAGAAACATAATTTACTTATTTTAATTAAACACTTTGTATGTTGCAGAACATTAAAATGCCTCTAAGAAACGTAAGGCTATTGGTCAAGTTCAATCGAATGCTAAAAAACTGAAAGAACTGAGAAGTAAACAAACTACCGAGGAGCGCAGTAGACGACTTGCAACGGAAGAGAGAGAGCTCAAGCTTCAAGAGCTGCAGAGAGAGCTCATCGCCGTGAAGCTCGACTTCAAGATTTGAGGGAGAGAGCAACTACGTCAAGACTTGCAGAAACCGAACAGCAATGGGAGAAACGTCTTACTTGTAGAAGAAAGGCACAGAGAATGACTGGGGTCGCTAGAAATGTTGGCTTGAAATTGGAAGCATTTCACTATGATCGGCATAAGGACTATTCAAACCATACAAGTATTATCATCGGGAAAATGGGCATATTTTACGCCCATACAGCCATTTCAAAAAATCCGAATTACAATATACCATACGTCTTATGATGATACGTGACGTGCCTCCAAAAGCAGGAAATGAAAATCCGTCCATGAAATCAATATTTTTTAGCAGAGCCTTTCAGGCATCCAGAACGCAAGGAAAAGACTTAAGTTCGGACATGGAAGTATATCACAACTTAGGATTCTCGCCGTGGAGGAATATCATTCATGAAATAATGAGTTTTAAAAACTGTAAAACCTTCTCTAATCTGCAACTTGCCTCATCCAAACTTATAGGATTTTATGTCGAATTTTGTGAATTTCCGTAAATTACGGAGGGAAAGTTCATAAAGTTTAATACACATGTTTCACATACGGATAATCAAATTATTGAAAGGGTAAATCAACCTTAACCATACCGGTCAACGCCGGGTACTCTGCTAGTAACAAACTAAAATCTACTTACGAATTATGGTTGAGACAGTTACATGGTGGCCGGAGGTAGCTCTATCTGCACTTTATTGCAACCAGAACTGTTGTTGTGGCTTCACATAACTATAAGAATAACTATTTTTATCCTTTTTCTGAAGGTAACTATATCACTATATTAAAAACTGTTGAAAAATACACTTTATTTTTGTCGCAGAGCGGGAATCTTCCTATATACATGCATGTACGGTGATGCAAGCCTAATGTTTCTGTTTACGTTATAACATCTATGAGTATGTTTTAATAAAATATGTCTGTTTTTGTAATGGTGTCAGTATTGTAATTTACTGTTATACGTGTTATATTCCTGTTTCTTGGTTATTCTTTAATGTTTTGAACATTGTCTCATTTGTTAAATGAGTGATTTCATTAAGTACAATTCGCTTTGATGCCACGTCTTTGTGGTAACTTTCCTGGACTGTAAGTGTGTGTTTCTTGTAATTGTTTATTTTCAGTATTTTCATGTCAGTTTGTATCGTGGGGGATTGATGGTTGTAATGTAATAAATGTTCTGCAAATGTTGAATGATTTGTACTTGTAATGGCTCTGAAAAGTTCGTCATATCTTCTAATAAAGTTCCTGGTTACCTGTCCTATGTATTTAGCTTGACATTGTTGACAAGTCAGTTCATATATTGCCGATTTCTGGTACTAACCTATTTCATTATGGTTGTTTTGCGCCTTCTGTAGTGAGATGTTTATGTACACTGCAATTTCTATTATTTGTTTTCTGAATATATTACTTATTCTGCGAGTGTTTTGTTTATGTAGCTTATTATATACCACGGTTTTTTTTATTTTGGTTCTCGGGCATTATGGCAAATATCTTTATGGACCACATAGAGCATCACATATTTACAAACAGAAACAACAAAATAATATTTTGCCTAAAATATGTAGATGATGTTATTTGTTTGATTGATGAACCAGGACATAAAATCATCCGGTTCTATAGCGAAATTAACAATATCGACAACAATGTACTGTAATGAAGTCTTCACGGGTGTTGACATCTATAACATCTATGACCAGATTGTGTTGTGGACACACGATAGTTCGACGACTAGCTCCGCCGTCTTCATCAGGTGTGGAGACATCTGCACTGGTCGGCTGACCAACAGATACTGAGATAGCCGGAGAGAGAATGATATATCGCAGACATAGGCTGCATGTCGTCCTCAGCGCCAGGGAACCTATTGCTAATGTCTAAATCTAATATTATGATATAAGCCTAGATGTATTTGTCGTGAGCTAAGTATTTGAAAGCCTGGATTTCGGGAGTTTAGTTGTTGATAATATTAAGACTAAACTTAACTTAGTCCACAACCCGAAGGTTGGTTGGATCCTCCAGAAGGAGGCATACTAAGCCATTGTGTCAGAGGTAGGACGGCCAGTTCCTTTCCTCTGGGACCTACAGTTTAACGTGGAATCCGAACCACGGAGCGTCCTGGCATAGCTCATATGATTAAACACAACTGTCAAAATTCCTGCGCCTGCCGGGATTCGTGCCCACGGCAGTAGCAGCGAACGTTTTGAAAGCAAGCGCTTAGGCACTGAGCTACCAGAACGCTCATATTAAGACTAATACCAACTTAAATCTAATGGAGTTTTTTTTTTAATAGAAAATATGTTCCTAGATAGTGTCTATCGTCAGTAAATCCTATTCCTACTTATGAATAATGGAGGGTTCGTAGTTATGATGTTTGCTTACTAGGGTCCTATTTACAAGATGAGGGGGCCTATTTACAATTATTCGAGGTGGGGAGGGCAGGGGGTCAAAAGGGAAATTATCAATTTATCTGTTTGGGATGTTTTGGGGATAGGTCTTCTATTTGATCGTTTCCTATTGCTGCAATTTCGGGGTGTGGCGAGTTTTCGCAGCGGAAGTCTAATTTATCCGAAGCTAGTTTGATTGTTTCTGATAGTGGGGCAAAGTGGAGGTCCTGTCGGATTCTCCAATTTGGTAGATATCGAGGTGCACCAACAATAGTACGCAGGGCTCTGTTCTCCAGTGCCTGCAGCTTTTTGATGTGGCAGTCGGCAGCCGTACTCCATAATTCTGAGCCGTATAGGAATGTCGTTTGGACAATCGCACGATAGATGATTAGTTTGGTTTCTGTTCTTATACCGTCACCTCTTAGGATTGGGTAGAGGTTGGTAAGTTTTGCTTTTTCTTTTTTCTTTGTTTCATCTATGTGGGACCTACACGTCAGCTGTTTGTCTAGTCGCAGCCCAAGGTACTTAATTTCTTTTTGCCATTCGATGTCTCTTCCCTCCATGTGCAATTTGTATCTTGGTACCTTTAACTTCCTAGTGAATATGATGGCGTTTTGTGGCATTTACTTTGATTTTCCATAAATTGCACCATTGGGTAAGTAGCTCTAGATGTCGCTGCAATTTTGTGCAGCATAATCTAGGTTTCTATGACTGGTGTAAAGTGCCGTATCATCAATATATAGGCGGACATTACTGCCCGCCATCCTGTATGCGGCAAATCATTGATGTATATCCAGTATAAGTTAGGTGCTAAGACGCTACCCTGCGGCACTCCAGCTTCGATTTGCCTTACTGTACTTGTCTCGTTTTCGTAATTAATGTAAAATTTTCTATTTTCCAGATAAGAGTTGATAATGTGTATTATGTAGTCAGGAACCTCGTACTTATGTAGTTTTGTAGATAAGTCCTTCGTGCCACATTTTGTCGAAGGCTTTCTCAATATCTAAGAATATAGCTGCTGTGCTGTTTCCCGCCTGCTTTTCTGAGCAGATATACTCCACTAGCCTGGCACTCTGTTGTACAGTTGAATAAACTTTTCTAAAACTGAACTGCGCGCCAATGATTATATTACTTCTAACAAAGTGAGTGTTGAGACGGGCAAGAATGATTCTCTCAAACACTTTGGCAATGATAGGTAGTAGAGATATCGGTCTGTAATTCTATGGGAATGTTTTATCTTTTCCTGGTTTAGGAATTGCCACTACCTTGGCGGTCTTCCAACCACCAGGAAAGTAACTGAGTTTTAGAGACATGCATTAAATATTATTTCGAGTCGTCTGATGGCTTGTGGAGGCAGGTTTTTGATTTGTATGGGAGTCAATTGGTCATTTCCGCAAGCCTTTTTTGATTTCAATCTGCGGATAATGGACTCAAATTTCCCCAGTGGTTGTTAATTGCGCTTCAGTCAGCGGCTCTGTCGCAAGTATGTAGTCGACTTCACGAATAACCCGCTCTTCGTGGTCGTCGCTCTCATCGTCATCTAAAATGTTGATTTGAAACTGGTCTTCGAGTGTGTCAGCCAGTGCTTGTGCCTTGGCCTCAGGATCGTACACAAGCCCTTGTCTGTCGTGAAGCGGTCTTATAGATTCCTTGGTGTTACTTATAGCTTTACTTAGAGTCCACATCATGCGACTATTGTTCTGCACTTCAGCTAGTTTTTGTTCCCATGATTCACTTCTATGTATTCTTAGGTTTTCTTTAATTTCATCTGATAAATAGTTGACCATTCTCCTGTCAGCTGGGTCGCGCCATCGCTGCCATCTTTTCCGGGTTCGATTTTTTAGCTTTATCAGGCTGACAATGTGAGTAGGTGTGTTAGTGCGCGTCTGCGGCAATTTATTTTTAGTAGTAACAATTTTTGCGCATACTTTCACTAGTGTTTGAACAGTCGCCGAGTGCAGTAGCGTATTTTGTTGTTGTATTTATATTTGTAGTGTTGTGGGTATTTGAATAGTGTAATCTCTGAGTGTTTATATTTTGTAGACAGTACTAGTTAGTAGCGTTTGAACAGTCAGCGAGTGCAGTAGCGTATTTTGTTGTTGTATTTTATCTGTTGTGGTGTGGGTATTTGAATAGTGTAATCTCTGAGTGTTTACATTTTGTAAACAGTTGTCGTTAGTAGTAGCGTTTGAACAGTCGCCGATTGCAGTAGCGTCGATTGCAGTAGCGTATTTTGTTGTTGAATTTTATCTTTAGTGGTGTGGGTATTTGAATAGTGTAATCAATGAGTGTTTACATTTTGTAAACATTGGTCGTTAGTAGCGTTTGAACAGTCGCCGAGTGCAGTAGCGTATTTTGTTGTTGTATTTTATCTGTAGTAGTGTGGGTATTTGAATAGTGTAATCTCTGAGTGTTTATATTTTGTAGACAGTACTAGTTAGTAGCGTTTGAACAGTCAGCGAGTGCAGTAGCGTATTTTGTTGTTGTATTTTATCTGTTGTGGTGTGGGTATTTGAATAGTGTAATCTCTGAGTGTTTTCATTTTGTAAACAGTGGTCGTTAGTAGCGTTTGAACAGTCGCCGATGGAGTAGCGTATTTTGTTGTTGTATTTTATCTGTAGTGGTGTGGGTATTTGAATAGTGTAATCAATGAGTGTTTACATTTTGTAAACAATGGTCGTTAGTAGCGTTTGAACAGTCGCCGAGTGCAGTAGCGTATTTTGTTGTTGTATTTTATCTGTAGTGGTGTGGGTTTTTGAATAGTGTAATCTCTGAGTGTTTACATTTTGTAAACAGTGGTCGTTAGTAGTGTTTGAACAGTCGTCGATTGCAGTAGTGTATTTTGGTTGTTATATATTATCTGTAGTGGTGTGGGGATTTGATTAGTGTAACCTTTGAGTGTTTAAATTTTGTAGACAGTGCTCGTTAGTAGCGTTTGAACAGTCGCCGAGTGCAGTAGCGTATTGTATTGTTATATTTTATCTGTAGTGGTGTGGGGATTTGATTAGTGCAATCTCTGAGTGTATATATTTTGTAGGAAGTACAGGTTATTTCGAGTTTCTGTTCCTTTTTTCTGTACTTTTTTTGTTTCCTTTCTTTTTGCGTTTTTCAAAAGCAGTATGTCTAGGGACTGTGGTTGCTGTGTGCAGAAGCGAGCTGAGGTGGCTGATCTGCACGCTCAGCTTGCAGCTGTGTTAGCGAAAGTTACACAGCTGGAAGCTGCCGTAAAAGGCGGCAGCAGATGTAATGTTGGGGAAACAGATATAGCCATGCCTATCACAGATTCTCCCATATCGACCGTCGTACCTGCAACCCAGGCTGAAGTGTTGGATGCTGTGCCGCAGTCGCCTGTTGGTGACTGGCGTATGGCTTTTAGACTTCAAAGCCGCACACGGGGGCAGTCGAACAGGCTTAAAGGCCAAGACGCTGAACTTGTTCGTCTGTCCAACCGGTTTGATGTATTGTCGGACACTGACTCAGTCCCACAATTGTCATCCTGCGAGTTGACGGCCCCCCAGCCCGCCAGGTCTGAGCAAACGCAGAAGGGCATTCTGGTAGTTGGGAGCTCTAATGTTAGGCGGTTATTAGAGCCCCTTAGGGAAATAGCGTGTTCCTCGGGGAAGAAATCCAACTTCCATTCAGTGTGTATTCAGGATGGCCTGGTCCGAGATGTGGAACAGGCCATCCCGGATGCCATAGAAGGGACGGGGTGTATCCAACTACAGATTGTGGCTCATGTCGGCACCAATGATGCTTGTCGCCTTGGGTCGGAGGTTATCCTCTCTTCCTTCCGGCGGCTGGCTGAGAGGGTGAACTGTGTGGCCAGTGACCGCAAGATATCGGCAGAGCTAACAATCTTTAGCATCGTAGACAGAGTTGATTGTGGACCTCTGGTTCAGAGCCGTATTGAGGGGCTGAACCAGAGACTACGACGTTTCTGTGATGACATTGGCTGCAGATTTCTCGATCTTCGCCATAGGGTCGAGTCTTGTAGGGTTCCCCTTAATACGTCAGGTATGCACTACACACGTGAATCGGTTACACGGGAGGCAGGGGCCGTGTGGAATGCACTGGGTGATTTTTTAGGCTGAGGGACCCGAAACACGAAATTCAGTTACGGGAAACCCAATCAGATGCCACACCGGAATGTAGGAGCAACGGAAAAGAATCTCGTCAGTTAAAAGTTCTCGTAATTAACTGTAGAAGCGTTTGTAACAAACAACTGGAACTTGAAAGCGTTATTTGTAGTACAGAAGCGGGTATCGTAATCGGTACAGAAAGTTGGTTGAAACCGGAAATAAGTACCGCCGAAACTTTTAAAGATAGCATGAACGTTTTTCGTAAAGACAGATTACATTCTCATGGAGGTGGGGTATTTATAGCTGTGAGTAAATTTCTCCCAAGTTATGAAATAGACATCGATACGATCTGTGAAATCATATGGATTAAACTCAACGTTGCTGGGTCAAAACTCATCATAGGCGCCTTCAACCGTCCAACCGATTCAGACATAGCTATCGTCGAGGAGTTAAGAAATAATATAAATGGTATAGCTAGCCGTTTTAAGGATCATGCTATGATTCTAGGAGGCGACTTCAATCTGCCTTATATTGACTGGAGTAATTACGTTCACATCACAGGTAGCAGGGATAAGGCAGCTTCTGCAGTAATTCTTGAGTTGATGTCAGATAATCATCTCGAGCAGCTAGTTAATAAACCTACGCGGTGTCATAACGGTAGCGAAAACATTTTAGACTTGCTGGTTACCAACAGGCCAGAATTATTCACCGACATTTCAACGACCACAGGAATAAGCGATCACAAAGCGATAATTGCGACTATCAAATTAATGACCAAGCGAAAAAGGAAAAAAGGGCGGATTGTATACAGATTCAGTAAGGCCTCAAAGGAGTGTTTTAGAACCTACCTGAGGAATAATTACCATAACTTCAAGTCAACAAAGGACACCGTTGAAGAGATGTGGCATCGTTTTATGCATATAGTCAGGGAGGGCATGGAAATACATATACCAAAGCGGACAATAAAGGGGGAGAATGATCCACCGTGGTAAACATGCGAAGTCAAAAGATTACTCAAAAAACATAGGAAAATACACGCACGCTCAAGAAGGAAGGGGTGTCGCAGCGATTTAGAAACCTTAGCTGATTTAAGAGGACGTATTAAGAATGTAATGCGCGAGGCCTTAAACGATTTTCACTCCAACTCTCTCTCTAACTCACAGAAAACCCAAAGAAATTTTGGTCATATGTACGAAAAGTAAATTGTACGAACAGCAATATTCCAGCACCAATTCGTGAAGGTTCCGAGGTTAATGAAAGCCGCGATTAAGCTAACGTACTAAATACTGTGTTCAAAAATTCATTTACAAATGAACATATGAATAGTATTCCCGTTTTCCCACGCCGTGGCGAGTCGGTGATGGAATCATTACGAATAGATACTGCAGGTATCATAAAACAATTAGAGCTCCTGAAGTGGGGGAAAGCATTGGGCCCGGATGGAATTCCAGTAAGAGTATTTTCAGAGTATGCGGTGGAAATCGGGCCATTTATGTCTGATATATTCAGTAAATCATTAGAAGAGCAAAAAGTACCATCAGACTGGAAAATCGCGCAAGTAACTTCGATTTTCAAAAAAAGGTGATCGAAGTGATCCTGGGAACTATCGTCCCATATCTATAACATCTGTTTGTAGTAGAGTTATGGAGCATATTATATGCTCGACCATTATAAATTTTCTAGATGATGATAATTTGCTTACAACAAATCAACACGGATTTCGGAAGAAAAGATCATGTGAAAAACAGCTGGCCCTATTTACACACGACATAATGAAAGTTATCAATGCAGGTTCACAAGTAGATGCAATTTTTTTAGATTTCCAGAAAGTCTTTGTCTCTGTGCCACGCAACCGCCTTTAAGCAAACCTTCGAGCGTATGGTATATCGGATCAGCTTTGTGAATGGATAAAGGATTTTCTAACTGTTCGGTCGCAGTATGTTGTCGTTGAAGGAGAAAGTTCTTCTAATCTAGATGTTACATCGGGTGTACCTCAAGGAAGTGTAATAGGACCACTTCTATTCTTAATTTTTATCTCGGAGACAAAGTGAAAAGCCTTTTTAGATTGTTTGCTGATGATGCGGTTATTTATAGGGAAGTAAGGAATTTGGCTGATTGCTTAGAAATTCAGCCTGATCTGGATATTATTTTGGCATGGTGCGCTGAGTGGCAACTTACGTTAAATTTTAAAAAGTGCAAGAGAATGAGCATAACTAACAAAAAGAATCCGATTGTTCAGAAATACGAGGTAAACAGTTCAGTTATTGATATAGTCGATTCTATGAAATATTTGGGAGTAACAGTACAAAGGAACATGAAATGGGACATACACATTAATTCGTTAGTAGGTAGAGCAAAATCTAGGCGGCGATTCATAGGTCGAATCTTAAAAAATTGTAATGAACAAACAAAGGAGATATCGTACAAATCTCTTGTGTGTCCACATTTGGATTATTGTTGTGCCATTTGGGACCCGTTTCGTAAGGGATTGATCGAAAGTATAGAGAAAGTACAGAGAAGAGCCGCTCGATTCGTGACCGCTTGTACAGTCCTTATGAAAGCGTCACAGATCTGATTAGTAGATCAGGTTGGGAGTGTCTGGTGGATAGACGACACACGTTTCGTTTAAACTTATTGGAAAACATGCGTACTCCCTCTTTCACTTTTGAGTGTAGTGAAATACTTCTTCCCCCAACCTATTTGAGTCGGAAGGGCAGGAAAGATAAAATTAGAGAAATAAGGTGCCGGACTGATTCTTATATGAATTCTTTTTTCCCTCGTACCATTAGGGATTGGAATACACAGCAAAGAGATTAGCTTTGGTGCTGAGCACACTCTGCCACCCACAGTTTTGTGAATTGCAGAGTATATATGTAGATGTAGATGTAGACTTTCAGAACAATTGTGAAATTTGTCACAGCCTTGTCTATTTCGTTAGTGGAGTTCAATTCAATGGCCTGGGAAAAGTGGAGTGCGACGTCTTCACGATAATGTTCGTAGTTTGTATCGTATCTGAATCTGGGTCTCAAATTATCGTGTTCTTATAGTAGCCATGACAGGAGTACTGGGTAGTGATCTGAACTGAGCTGATTAGGCACCGAGAGTTCCCGAGCCTAACGCAGCCCCTTCGTCTCGTAAATGCCAAGTATGTCGGGTCGATGTTGCGCATTGTTCGGGAAGAAGGTAGGCTCCTGAGGGGCTATCACTTCAACGTCATTGTTGTCGTTCATCACCCTAAGAAGGCCTCGTTCATTCATGTTCGCCGCGCGGCAGTGCCAAGCTGGGTTTTTGGCATTCAGATCACCCCCCCCCCCCAGTAGGACAGTGTGGTTTTTATCTAGCAAAGCCTGTATCATAGGAGCCATAAGTACCTTATTAGGCGGGTCGTATGCTGCGATTAGATTTATCGTTTTCCCCTCTATGCTGACCTCAAAGCGTGTGTGCTCCAAGTCATCTAGTTGGAGTTGGGGTAATACTCTTTGAGCCAGTCGTTGCTTAATGAGCACCGCGTTTCCACCACCTGGGGTTGCTCTATCTGACCGTACTACTATGTAATTTCTCAACTTGAAGTCGTGATGCGGCTTCAAGTGAGTCTCGCCAACGAGTGCCACGTCTATATCATGTTCGGACAGGAATTCCATGAGTTCCAGTCTTTGGTTGCGAAGACCATTAGCATTCCATGTCATTATTTTAAATTTTCTATTTTGCGCCATTTTCTGGGGTAAAGACTATTGTGAATACATTGCCTAGTTTTTTGAGCTTTCCTATCATGTCATTTTCCTTCCTCATTTCCTCTTCCACCTGCCTCAAAGCAGCTATGACCTCGAGCGAGCCACCGTCCACGAAGATGGACAATAACTCCCTTAGATCGGCCGCCAAGCCACCATGTCCAGCTGCTGAGGATTGCGACTTGTTTGTATTGGTTTTGTTGTCTTCTTTCTTCCTATTTTTAACCCAAGTTGGGTTTTCAGATGGCGGCGGGGTAGAGCCAGGGAGTGGTGGAAATTCCCTGCTGTCTTTTATGTTTTTATTGTTGTTGTCTGTGTTGGGTTGCTTGTTATCAGTTTTTTCCTTGGACATTCTTGTCCTTCTGGCTGCCATGAGTTCTTTGTATACAGGGCATCCCCTGTAGCTTGCTGGGTGTTTACTTTGGCAGTTGTGGCATTTTGGCTCTTGTTCTTTTGTTTTACTACATGTTTTTGTATAATGTTCCCCAGAGCATTTCACGCATCAAGGTGGCAGTCTGCAATTTTTTTGGACATCTCCAAATTTTTGGCATCTATGGCATTGCGTTGGGCCGTCTGATTTGCGGTAGAGTTCAACCGCAACACTAAGGTGTAAGAAGGTTGTGAGGTTAACGATTTTCCTTCCTTGGTGTGTTGTCCAGAGTGATTAGATAAAGTGGCATGTTTACTTTTTCTTTGGTTTCGTTATTAAATTGCTTCATCTGTGTGACATATTTCACTGGAAATATCATGTCTTGTAGTTTTTGGTAAATTTCTATTAGGTCTATGCCTCTTGGCAATTGCCCGAGGACAACTTTAAGCTGTCGCTTGGGGTCCAATTAGTATGAATGGAACTGTACATTTTTCTTATCAAGGAATTAGAAAAGGGATTTAATGTCTTTCTCAGTTTTTACTTGGTATTTAATTGAATTATTTCTGTACGAAACCTCCATTTGTTGTTCGACTATCTTTTGCTGATAAATTTCATCAACCAGCTGAGCATATCCAGCTATCTGATACACTGTCAGTGGGGGAAACGGTGGCTGATGTGGATTGCTTTGCCCTTCACTGGCTTCTGACAAGTTTTCCAACAGAGCAAACTTGTTGCTCGTTGGAATGGTTGCTGTGGTTATTTCCATAGCGTTCTCGTTAGAGCTCTTGGTGCTGTTGGGAGGGTGGGGGCGCGGCTCAGGCATGGCTTCGGTAACCCTTCCGGGTACCGAGGCGGTCTGGGAAGAAGATTTGGACTTAAGATTCGAAAAGTCGCATTTCATTGACTTACCTATAGACTTAACCTAATCGCTAACCTAACTCTCTGTGCCTTTGCCTCGACAGGCGCCGGGTGATCCCACGTGAAGGGGCCCGTGACCTGCCAGTTGCCGTAGCTAACAGCAATTCCGGCTATTCCACAGTATCTAGTCTAACAAGGACGACACTTGCCTATGTCTGACGACAAATCTTTTTATACTTTTTTGGGAGGACGACACTTTGCTTTGCTGTTATGGCGTACGCTGGCAGCGTCTACCTCTTCTTTCTTCGAAGTTTTCGCTGTTGCGGGCCTGATAGAGGACCGTCAGATCACCGTTGCGGGCCGTAATTAAGCCGTGCGCTGATGTCCTCTCCGGTGCAGGCCATAACTGAGCCGTGCGCTGCTGTCCTCTCCGGTGCGGGCCGTAATAGAGCCGTCCCCGTCTGGCGCTCTCCGGAGAGTCTCCTGAGTGCTGAGATAGCTCAGGTGTAGGTAGGGGAGCCATTTTCTGCCTATTCTTCTTCCGGCAGTGTACTGTGGAGTCTTTGTCTGATGACATTTACTCCATCTTCAGTAGATGTGTTATTTCTTCACTGTTGGTATTTCTTCTCTGTTAGTTTCTTGCAATTTGCTGTTTTGTAGATGGGAAGCTCCGCTGCAGTTGCCGGCGACTACGTTTTAGGCGCCGGGCTCGGAGATGTTTTAGTAGTACATGCTATTGGCTGTACTAGCATCTCTATGATGTGTGTCATCTGTGCGCCCCACTGCTGATCCATCTTGTCGTGGTTGCAGCATCGATGAACGATGTGGCCAGGTGTGCGGCCGGGTGGAGCACTGGTCGTATGTCTCGTTGCATGACAAGGCTGGACGAGGTTCCCTTCGCTGAACGTGGCAGCGAGCTTGGAAGTCTGACGACAGATTTTGCTTTCTGTTTCGGCGCGTCGACTGATTTTCCTCTGCTGGCGCTTGCGGGCAGGTCAGCCACGGTAGCACGCCGCGTGCCTCCGTAATTGCAGTAGGTGGGGGTCCTCCCTCGGCCGATGGCAATCAGCCGGAGAGTGCTCCTCCCCACAGCGAACACGCCTAATCTTGCTGGTGCATTGCCTCGCGAAGTGGTTGAACCCCTGGCACGGGAATCATTGGAAAATGCCATGGGAGTTCCTCTTCTTGGACGACGTGGGGCACTGCGCGCTCACTGATGTGGTCTTTGGCTTTCTGACAGGAGGCTTGCTGGCAGATGTTCCAGACGATTCTCCTGCTCCGATTCTTCAGTCTTGGTGGATAGTTTCTTCTTGAACAGCTCAAAATCTTTAGGATTGAGGTGCTTTGCGTTTACAAACTCCAAAATTTGCTTGGCGATGATGTAGTATTTAGAGAGGCTGCAGGCCAGGATTTGCAGCCCTTCCTTCTCTGGCCATGCAAATACCGGAAGAGCTGTGTGGCGCTGCAGCTCTCGTATGAAGATGGTAATGTTGGCACTGAAGATAACGTAGATGGGTTGAACAGGACCTATGCGAGGGCCCTCTTCCACTGGTGCATCTACCTCCATCTCAACTTGTTGTGGTGTCTCGGTTTTAGCGAGGCCACCGTCGTCTACTGCACTCTGGATGCGCGAGGCAGAATGTAGCTGTTGACGCCTTTTGCGTCCCATCGTGCGAAGTCACCGTTGCGGGCCTGATACGGAACATACAAGTACCAATCCCGACTTGGCAGAAAGTCTTCTTCTTCCGCCATTCACTGCTATTATTTTCTTGGCAGTCTACTATGGAGTTCTTGTCTTTCGACATTTTCTCCTTATTCAATCGATGGTTCATTACTTCTCTTTAGGTGTGTCATTTTGGTTGGCGTGGTTTGAATTAAATTAGGTTTTGGCTTTTCAATGTTGCCGAAACAATGTTAGTGGTCTCCTGTGCCGGCCTGTTGGAACTTCATAACGTCCGAACACGATGACCAGTGGGTTGTTACTCGTCTCTGCTTTCCGATAAAACGCCGTAGCGAGTGCTCGGAAGCGGTCTTTAATGGTTGGAACGCCTGCCACCTGGTGCACCGCCGCAGTTGGGAAGCACGATGGCAGGTGTAGGGCGCACTTCATCGCCCTGTTCTGGATGACTTGGAGCCGGTTGACGTGTTTGTCCGCCGCGTACCCCCACTCTGGGCAGGCGTACTCGAGAAGTGGCCTGACCAGTGTGAGGTAGATCTTCACGCCCAGTGCAGGAGGTAGCGCACTGGTTCTGTTCAGCAGTGGGTAGAGATCATGCAGTCTTCCGCTGGCCCTCTTGTGTACTTCATTTATGTGTGGTTGCCAAGTGAGCTTGGAGTCGAGTGTGACTCCAAGGTACTTTAAAGTTGTCTTCCAAGGAATGTCTATTCCATAGAGTTTCAGTACTCGATCCGCGTGGTTCCTGTTCCTTGGTCCGTATTTTCTTGTGATGACAATCGCCTGGGTCTTCGCGGCATTTACTTCAATTCGCCATCTGCGCGCCCAGGCCTCCGTCTGTTGGAGTATCCCTTGTAACCTTCTGGTGGCGATGACTCTGCTTCGGCTGCTGGTGACATAAGCTGTGTCATCAGCGTAGGTAGCCGTCTGCACTCGGTCCGCCGTGGGAACGTAGGCCGTGTAGAGGGAGTAGAGTGTTGAACCCAGTACGGACCCCTGAGGGACTCCTACCACGATGCGCCTGCGCGTTGAAGTTTTCCCGTCGACTCTAACATGAAAAGTTCTTCCAAGCAGGTACGAGCGGATCATCCTCACTAACGGCCCCGGGAAGCCTTGTTGGTACAGTTTAAGTAGGAGCCCTGTGTGCCACACCGAATCAAACGCTCGTGCGATGTCAAGTGACACGAGGGCACAGTATTCCTTGTTCAGGAAGGCTCGGGTCGCGGACTCCACGATGCGTAGCACCTGTTGTGACGTGGAGTGGCCACGCCGGAAGCCGAACTGATGCGCGGGTAGGATGTTATTCGCCTCGATGTAGGAGTTAATCCTTTTCAGGAGCAGCCGCTCGAAGATCTTACTGACGGACGGCAAGAGGCTGATCAGCCGATAGTGCTGTGGAAAGATGGGATCTTTCCCGCTCTTGTGTACCGCCACAACTTCGGCGTGTTTCCACCGACGTGGGTATCTCTTCGTTAACAGGATTCTGTTGAATATGTTCGCTAAGTACACCGAGGCCTCAGGCGGCAGGTTCCTCAAGCACCGATTTGGAATCCCATCGTGGCCGGGTGCTTTGTCCAGCTGCAGCTTCGCCAAGCAACTAGCCGCTGGGGAGATCGGTTCTATCTGCTCTTCACCATCATCAGCGTCGAGATACACTCGTAGACGGCGTCGAGTAGACCGCAGTTCCCTGTCATTTACGTTTACATCAGATGGGCGGAAGTTCCTTTCGAAGCTGTCAGCCAGGGTATTGGCCTTGGCCGCTGGCTTGTAGACGAGCCCATTCACGCCGTGCAGAGGTGGGATGCGCTGTCTTCTCTTAGTGAATTTGCGGGTCTGCGCCCACATGGTTCCATCGTCAGGCTTGAGCGAGGATACGCGGGCATCCCACTCCCGGTTCCGGTGCTCAACCAGTGCCGCTTTCAGTTCCTTCTGTAGCCTGTTAAGGAGTCTCCTGGTCACTGGATTTCTGGTAATCTTCCACTCCTTGCTGACACGGTTCTTGTGCCGGATGGCCGCAATTAGGTGTGGTAGAAGCCGTTGCGTGGCGACCGGTCTTCGGTTGCGCAGAGGTGTGGATCCTGACGTGGCGTCCCTGACTATTTCTTCGAAGGCGCGCAGTGCCGTATCCAGGTCTTCGACTCGCTGGTTGGCTAGAGCGGTAGAGACGAGTTGTCGGTAGCTTGTCCAGTCAGTGTTGCGGAAATCTGGGTGAATCTCTTCTGTTTCCTGCCACGGTTCAACATCCACTGCGACTATCACCGGCGAATGGTCAGACGACATTCGGTTAATAGTGGTCGCGTCGATGAATCCAGTGAGGCCTTTGGTCACCGCTATGTCTATGACATCAGGCCGATAACCGCTGGCTGGGAAGTGTGTAGGCTCTTCTGGGCCCCACACACACATGTTGTGTCTGAGGGCCAGACGTCTCAATAAGTTGCCAGCTGGGTTCTTGATTCGACTGTTCCAATCGGGGTGTTTCGCACTGAAATCACCACCGATCAGAACCTTGCCCCTGATTGTCACCAGCGCGGTGAGGTCGGCTTACACCATCTGCCTGCCATTCAACAGACAGCAGGAGAAATTCTAGCCGCACCGCCTGAGGACGAACCCGAACTTGCCACACCCAGGGAAGTACGATCGATAATAAAAAAGCTGAGCACAAACAAATCACCAGGAGTAGACCACATAACCAACAAAAGGACTAGTCCTCCTCACCAGAGTCTACAACGCATGTATGCTCAAGCGATACTTCCCAGGCAGTTGGAAAACAGCTAAGGTGACTGCCATTCCAAAACGTGAGGAGGACCAGCGTCATCCGGCTAACTACAGGCCAATAAGCCTACTCCCCTCCGCCTCTAAGGTACTAGAGCGGCTAGTACTTAAGCGAATGAATGCAAGCTTAGAGGCGGCAAAAACTATTCGCAAGGAGCAATTCGGCTTCCAAAGCCGAGTCGGTAGCACTAGCCAACTCCTCCGATTAACTGAGGACGTATCTAGGGGATTTAACATGAGCAACTCGACGGCCGCTGTGTTCTTAGACATTGAAAAGGCGTTCGACAAGGTGTGGCACGCCAACCTTATCACCAAGCTACGAACACAGACGACTATCCGTCACTGTTACGTTCAGTTAATCGGAAGCTACCTCACCATTCGACAATTCTTCGTGGCCATACAAGGACAAAGACCTGGCCTATATCCAATCCCAGTGGGAATTCCACAAGAATCACCACTCGCACCAGTCCTTTTCAGTGGGTATGTCAACGACGCACCAGTAGCACCTCGGGTCAAAATGGCGCAATTTGCAGACGACACCACGGTATATGCCACTGGATGCAAACATGATGTGAACAAGAGACACATAGCAGTAGAGCTACTTAGGTAGCGGGACATGGGCAAACACGCCGTTGAGGCAGATACACACACACACACACACACAAAAAAAAAAAAAAAAAAAAAAAAAAATATGCAGCTGGCTGCAACGATGCACTCGAGTGTGTGCTGCCAAGCATGACGCACGCGCTACGATTGTTAAGATGGCGTCCGCTCCATCTATTGAGCTTACTTCAATCTTTCGAGGAAGTGAATACAGAAACGCAATCGACGCCTTCCCACTTGAACGGTGGGAAGCTCGTCTTGCGCCAGGCAACGCCGTTGGGGAGGTATTCGTCAGTGTCAAGTTTGGCGAAGCTATATACAAATGGCGAATACCAACCGACAGCTTCAACAGTTTTAAGCAAACACTGTCAGACCCCATATATAGTGCCAAGCAAGCTGACGCGTCAGCTACCGACGCCAAGTATAGAGACGCACGTATCACGTGTCCTCTTATTTTTGCGGAGGGCTTTACCGAAGCTTCCTACTTTCAAGAAGCCACGCAGCGTCTGATGTCACCTGCTTCCCCAACATCTGAGCGCTCAGCGGAATCGGCAGATGGCAGCACTGGCCAAACCAACGACGGTACGAGCGATAACTCCGCTGACTGCAGCGGCGGAGAGGAGCCTATCGTCAGGGGCCCGGTGCAGCAGCTGGTCGTCTACACTACCAGCAACATCGACGCCTTGTCCCTTAAGTTTTGGGAAGAGACTGAACTGGCTCGTGCCCCTAGGATTACGACGTGGTCACCAAGCTGCTGGAGAGCAGAGGATTATGCTTCGCCGTTAAGCAATCTGGCAAGCCTCGTAGCCTGGTGGTCCGTGGAATGCCGGAAACCACCACTTCTGAGGATGTCACCAAGGGCTTCGCGGAGCTCGGAGTTGCCGTGCGGGACGTGAACCCCATTGTGAAGCCGGGCACCGAGGAGCGACTGCCCCTCGTAGCTTTCACGGCGGAACCACCAGCCACGGCAGCCCTCCAGGTGAAGACGCTACTCGGCACGGAAATGCGTGTCGAGCCCAAGAAGCGCCCACCTGCTGCACTGCAGCAGTGCTATCGCTGCCAAGTATTCTCCCAACAGGCGAAACACAACCTAAACAAATGCAGCCTCCCTCGAGATGCAACACCAACGTGCGCAAACTGCGGGGAAGCGCATTCCAGCGCATACGCCGGCTTCAAAGCAAGGCGTAACCTGTGAAACCAGGCAGCCAAGCAACGGCGGCTCCATACGCGGGCCACTCCGGAGCCTAGGGCAGCAGCTACAGCGCCTTGGCAGTCCGCGCCCCGCAGGGGTGGCGGAAGGTCGGTCCAAGCCGGCACTACCAGTGCGGAGTAGCATCACCAGGGCGCACCCCGGGAGCTGACCGCAGTACCGGCACCACGCAGCCTGGACGGCCATTCACTGCCGCAGAGCGGCGGTGAGCGGACGGCACCGAGGAGCCAAGATGCCTCACGGTCAGGCGCTGACAGTGAGCGCCCCACACCAGGGCCCTCTGCATCCGGAGGGAACAGCGGTGACTCTCACTGCACCCCGAGTTGCCACAGCACGCCGTGGGCGAAATCGCCCGCTTCCTTGGGTGATGCATCGTGGTCAACCATTGTGGATGACGACCACAAGTTTGAAGTCGGCTACCCACTCTACCTCCATTGCATCAATGAGAACCAACGGTACTGCATCAAGGCGCTGCAGTCCACATACCAAGAGCTCGAGAACTTCCTCGCCGAGAAAGGAGAGCCATGGACCATCGAGTTAAGGGTGCGAGTCTGGAGCAGTGTGTATGTCTGGGAAATTTTCAGCTCAGCCAAGCAACTGCGTCGTACACTCTGCATCCAGAAGTACTCGCGCCTCGCCAAGCCTGTCATCGACGAACGGAAGGACTGGTCGCAGCGAGTACCATTCCCCTGCATCTTCGCCGAAGACTTCGACTGCGACCAGTACTTCGAGGAGCTGCATTACCGGCTCTTCGCGTCGCCGGGCCCAGTCACACGGGGCAGCAGAGGGGCATCGAGCAACGAGGGGAGCAAGCAGCCGCCCCAGGACCAGACACCCAGCCGCGAAGGGACACTGGACCAGCTGCTGCAAGCGACTCCACCTGCTCACCACGGCGCCATGAGAAGGTCATCCGCCAGCTAGCCAACATCCCGCACAACACACGGTTGGCACTCGCTGGCTTTCTGGCTAGCAGCCCCAGCCAAGACGTCATCAAGGCAGCCGCGGAACGCCTTGGCAGCCAGGAGCCTGCCACCACCACGACCCAGGAACGTGGCGTGACCGAAGCCATGCCACAGCCAGCCGCCGAACGGGCCCCAACCCGAAGGCCGACACCCAGGAAGAAGCTAGTCGGGCCACCAGGATACGGGCAGGGCGACCCTCCAAGAAACCAGCTGGAATCATCCAGTGTTTCCACTGCCAGCGTTACCGGCACCTGGCAAAGGACTGCCGGAGCCAGGAGCGCTGTGTGAGGTGCACCGGAAACCACAGCTCCACGGTTTACACACGACCACGTGAGGCCACGCCAACGTGTGTGAACTGTCGTGCTGACCACGCCGCCTGTTACGGAGACTGCCAAGAGAGGAAGCGTTTTCATGCCGAAAAAAGAAGAAAATCACCTCAACCCAGCATCACACGTCCTTCAGCAGATACCGAGGGGAGGACAGTCCTCCAAACCAGCAGGACCACCCGCGATCCACAGGCAAGCCGGCAACCCAGGACCACCAGCTGGCCGACATCGCATCCGCCGACGGGATCAACATACTGTCCACATCAAAGGCGCTGCGACCACGCAGATACACAAGCCAACCAGCTGGGGAGAGTCGTCCAGCTGCTTACGCAGCTGATCACGGTGATGATCCCCAGCTATAATACGAACCCTATGGGGGTTTTGACATAAGGGCGCCTAAGGCGCCCATAGCCTTTTTCCCCCCAAAAGCGAAATAAACAGCGTCCCCGAAATAGCATATCCCATACAGAGTCACATTAAGTAGTGTTGCCCCGGCAACGGAACTTTTTCACAAACATGCCGTTGAGGCATTGGCACAAAAAAAAGCCAGACGGGAAGCGGCGCACGCATCGCCCTCCCCACCACCGCGCCACGGACGACAGCGCTACCAACGCCAGGCAGCGCGCGCAGCGGCACCCCCACCACGGCGCCCGGCCCGCCTCGCCCACGGACCAAGACGCTCCCAGCAGAAGCACTGGCCGCAGCGGACGACAGCTGCCACGGCGCCCTCCCCGTCAAGCAGGAGGCCATGCGGCTGTCCTGCAAGAACTTCTCAGAGCTGTGTCACACCTGGCACAGCTGGTGGCCAACCTCAAGCCCTACTAAAAACCTCACTGCCTCCCCTACTTGATCCAAGCCTGTCCGACCGGATAAACCACCAAAATCCACTAAACTAAAATCACGACGCAATTGCGGAAGCAGGGTAGAGGGGCGGCAGAAGCTGCCCAAAGTGCCCAGTGACGTCACGGGTAAAACCGGGGCGTCACGAATGTCAGTTGTTTGTTCGTTCGTTCAGCTGGCTGCCAGTGGGCGTGGTTATAGTTCTCGTTGCGGCTCGACCTAATATGGAGTCCTCTATGGCGGCAGCTGGACAGAGGTACAACGATCTCTGCGGATTCTTGCCAAGGCTGGATTCCATGCGTCGCTGTACAAGCCCATTGGTTTGCCAGTTTCACACTTTTAATAACTATAATTCGTCGTTCATATTCATTTTTAAAACTTACATTACATTTACAGCTTTTGCAAGAACCCTTGTTCATAAAGTTTGGGTAAATGTAGAAATCCGTAGGTCTCATTGCTAGAAAACAAATTACCGTTGTCTTCAGATTTGTCCTTAAGAAGTACTCAGTTAGGAGACTTTCATTAAGTATGTTATTCCATGACGCAAGGAAATAAGGGTAGAGGTTTTATTTTTCGCATAAGATATTTGTATGTTCGAATTATTAAAAAAAATTCAAAAAACTTCGGAAACCCTAGACTCGAACCGAGGACCGCACGTTTACAAGACTATAGAGTTATTAACAGGCCCATGTAGCTCGTGTTAACAGACAGCTCGTGCAGTGTGTAAACAATCCTATCTGCCCTCGGAAGTCAGTTTCATTCTACTCATCTTTTCCGAAATAATCTCATTATAATCGTTCCTAATGTTTTGTAGATATAAAAATTCTAGATCTTCGAACAATTCCACCCACTGCTTGGCCTACACACCTCATTATGTGTATTATTATTAGAAGGAATTAGCCAAAACAATATGTAAATAATATTGGTATAGTTTACTCTTATCATTCGGTATAAAATATAACACTGAGCTTCTTTTTACACCGCTCTTTATTGTAATCTTGTTAAATATAACTTTAACGATATGCTGAACGATCTGAATTTAGTAAAAATATATCTGGAACTGAATTTCTTCCGATTGAGTGGTCCACCGTATACTGCCGAGTATGGCAGCCAATCCCAGGACAGAAAAATGCATTACCTGTCCCGTGTTTGGTCAGTAGCCTTTACTGAAATATACGGGGAGACTGATGAACTACGCTGCCAATAAGAATTGTTAGTGGCCCGAGTCTTCCTGTTTTGTTCCAGGCGTTGACAGGAAAATGAATTGCAGATGGCACTGAGTTGAATACCTGCCAATCGTATAGTACGTTGGGCGATGTTAACAGAGGCGCTGAAGTTTCCTTGGTAGACATACTGTCCGATGTTGCTAGATTATGTAAAATTAAGGACTTATACTCTGACGCCCATAACCAGCTTTTATATGTTTTTTATTTTTTGCCAAGGAGGGTACATACACGTGTGTTCGTGAAGAAAATTCGAGGGTATTGTAAAGTTTTCTCTGAATTCCATTCCATGTCGTTTTGAAAACAGGATTACAGGTCCAAGAAGCTTATTCGCAACTACTACACGTAATTGCTCCCCAGACTTTCAATTTTGGGCTACAATTACAATATCCGAATACAATTTTAAACACTCTTTGTTATGTACACAAGATAAACGTTACACAATTTCGATACGTGTGTGAATTCACGAACTGATTTTATGCTTCTCTAATTTCTCAAAATACTACACGTAACTGAACACATTGAGTTATTTTATGCCAAAATGCTATGTGATCACTATACTGGTGTTGTTCATTATGAACCAATTCTTTTCAGCGCTATTTCTCAGCGAGAACTCAAGTAGGTTTCAGCAGACACATCACTCTGCTAAATTAATGTTACTAATTCTTATTTTACTTACAACACCGGTATCCCCTGAAGTTCTTATTAATGTGAGAACCCTGATATGGAATTTTTCCTGTACTATTCCTGATACGGCACAGTGGGGTTTTCCTGTTGCATATGTTGACTTGGGTGTGCGCAAGCGTAATTGCTAGAGTCATTATTTATGCCTTGATAATTCTTTCTGCCATTCTGACGATTTCATCCATTCTATTAGCCTTTATTTTCTTTTCAGAATGATCGACTAAAAGAATTATAATTAGAGGGCCGAGGATTTTCTGTATTATAAACATTCCTAATTATATTCGGATTCCCATAATGTTGATTCCTAGCTATGTCTCCTCCCTCTTTCTCTTTTGCTCGATGCTCTACTGTTGTGTTTAACCCATACTATCTAAGTTTCTTAATGTTTCGAGAAATTGTGAATCATTGGCAATAATTGCAAGGATTACATATGCTTACACCAGCGGAGAAAAATGTGTAACAAACGTGGAAATAAATTTTGACTCCGACAAATGTTGACCAAGTATTTTAACAGAAATATTAATTTTCGCGTTTTATTCTGATTTTTTTGTTACCAAAAAGTTTTTAAAGACATATCTTTGAAATATCTAATGATGATCTTTCCCTCCTGAGTCTGGTAACAGGTCAAACCATTTTTGCATCAATTTCTGAAATCACCAAAATTTTCATGCTCTTAATAATATTTCCTCTAGAGCCTATTACCAGGGCCCAAAAATCATTCTCGCTCTCTCTATTAAACCCACCAGCTCTCTAGTCTACCTCTATGGGCCGAGCCTCCACGTGCTGAACCTCCATAGGTTAAGCCTCAAAAAGCGTAGCCTCCACAGGCTCAGCTTCCGAGGCCGATCGTTAACGGCCTTAATCTTTTCAAGCAATTCGCTGATCATTTCACCGATCTCCCTGATCTTTTCATCGCTAACCACCTGAGTCTCATTTATTTCACATGTTCTCTTTCCACTACAACTATATCTATATAAATGAGAAAGTTTGGATGTAATTCTGGCATCAATCACACCTTAATAACTCAACATATTCAAATGAAATTTGGCTGAAGTTAGTTAATTGTGTGTGAAGTGACATAGGATAGTTTTTGTCCCGAAAAAACGCATAGTTCTTTTAGAAATTGCCATTAATATCAATTCGCAAAAAACAAAGAGTTTCCTTCTTTGTAGACCGCAGTGCCACGTTTACGCTTTGCTTTCTATGTAAATTGCAAACACTACTTTTCAGAAATAAAAGCAAAAACCTTCTGTTATATGTAAGTTGTGTATAGTTTAAACGTCATAACAACGATGCACTTGACAAATAGTACTTTGGAAGCAGGAAACATAAATCTGTACTCAACCTTAAATTTTAAAAAAAATGTTGTTGTTACTGTTTGTAAGTTAACAAAGAGATGTCTTCAGTTTTGCTACATAAAGTAGTATGACATCTCAAATATTACACCATTTTTCGTTCTTAACATATGCGTCACAATATATGTGAAAAATCAAAGTTTAAAAAAAAAAAAAAAAAAAAAAAACCAACGTAAAATGCTAAAGTATACTAGCACGAATGTCGGTTCATTAAAATTGCATAATGGCCGTGCCCGAAATGTCGTTGTAATTATAAAAATGTAACTGACTCCAATATATGTCGGTTAAATTTATTTCCTGTGTGTCTTCTTTTTTGCTACTATACAATCTCTGTAATATTATAAATTATTTTTACCAACACTTAAAACTTAAATAACCCTTTGTTATTTTTTGTTCAAAATTTTTGTAGAAATAGTTGACTGATTCACGAAAGAGTGCTTCTTACTTGATGTTCAATTTCTACAAATATCTAATAAATCCTTCACTTAAACCGAATGTATTCAACGGCCTAATATAGAAACCTATTGTTTCATGAAGCAATACTGGAAATCGTTTATAACACAATACACCTCATTTACACGGTGCTTACGAAAGCTGCTTATTTATTACTAAAAATAACTAAATTCCTTCTTCCTTATGCTATAACAAATCATTCTGATTCAGGCAGCATTTTAATCTAATTTCTATCTCTGGTAATAATACCACTACAAAATCAAACGATACGAATACACCTCAACACATTAAATGCATTGGAACTGCATTTAGAGTAGTAACAGAATGTTCTATATCAAGATTCCTAATTAGTTTGGCATTAATTAATATCACAATTAATTTCATTACACACCTTAATAAATCACAAGCAGTAACAGTCGCTTTATCGTGATGTAAAGTTGACCAGCAATATTAATGAAAGTTGTCTTAGAGTTGTAAAGAATTATGAACTTTCCTTTGTACACTGTACGTTACAAGCATTTTAGTATAATTTTTTTTAATTACGTTACAGCAAGAATTGTCATGATGCTGAAGACATAGTTCATGCGGCTAAATGTTACAGATGTATTTAGGATTTAATTTACTGCGCTTTTACGAACGCCACATTGCCAGCGTATTTATTCGTGTTCATTTAGTATCGCGATCTGAAATAATAAGTCAAGTTTATTTCGCCATTCATGACGTACTAACATGCAATATAAAGAATGTATTAAAGCTCCAGTGATAGAAGCTTCGATTTTCTAGCGGTAATATAAGCGGAGTTTGTGACTTGGTTAAAATGCAGCCTGGCCCAGAATGAAAACTGAAACATTATTAGTTTTTTAAGCTTCCTTCACGATCGCCATTTAAGTGACGTCATGTGTCGCTTTATACTGATATTGCATCAAAAGATCTATAATAAGCTTGATTGACTTAGCAGAACACGTGGCATTATCCAACGTAAATTTAAGTTTATAAATGTTTTATTCAGATAGTGGAATGTGTGAGGTTCCACTTCATCAGGCATTGAATTAATAATAATAATAGTAATAATTACACGACTTCGTTTTTATGCTATGTATGAATGTATTCTTTTAATACAAGGCCGTACAGTGTAGTTGTATATGTAAAAAGGGGTAAATTTAAGTTTTCATAATATGTTTTGTTATGTTAAAGTTGGCAGGCTGTAATTGGATTGTTTTGTTTTAGCCAAAGCTATGCATATGAATATTACAATAATGGTGGTGAAATTAATGAATGTTTAAAGCGCCCTTGTTTGTATTTGACTTCATGAATGCGAGAAGTGTAATTATTTGAGTTTATTCTAAGTGTTAATAAATAGTAGTTGTTATAAAACAACAAAAACATTGATTTTATAGACAATGTAATAGAACAGGCATAATGCCTTTATAGTAATTTTATTTAAGGTAATAGAACTTACAGATATGGATACGTTGGTTATGTAAGCTCTCTGAAGTTAAGATATAGTATGAGTATCGCTGACACGAGTGATGCCGCATGAATTGTATTGAAGTATTAATCTGGATTAAAAATAACGTTATTACTTACTATTTTTCCTACCTTTAATTGTACAGAAACCTGCAATCTGAGGAGAAGAAGTGTCTGGAAACTTGCTTCTGTAGCTAGGAGCAAGTTTAACGATGAAATAAATAAGTTTCAAATGTGCACTGTTTTCTTGTGTGTGCAACTGCAATATTATACAGACAAGAAAATAATAATTTAAAATAGCTACATGGCAATACCGAGACGGGACAGTGTGTTTTTAAGTGGAATTAATTAATAGCATAATTAACCACGGACACATACTGAAAAAAGGGTAGGAAAAGTGAATTACATAAATTAACGATAATTAACAAGCGAGCAACCATTACCACCGGAACGCGACAACCGAAGTGAGCCGACGATTCCCAGAGAGAGCCGATCCACTCAGTATTAATAAGAACTAGATTCAGGAAACATCTCGACCGGAGTGGAGAATCACCTTCATTTACGGGAGACTGCAAGGGGCGGCATTGCAGAGCGGGACGCAGTCCTAGAAGCTAGTAGTTCTTCTCTTCAAAAGGAAAGTCTAAATTTTTTTATATTTGTAAGAAACACAAACTGACATGAGAAAATTTTCATATAAAAATTTGCATTGAGAAAAAAAAATTTAATTTTCATAAAGAAAAAAAAAATAAATTATTTTCTTCACGAGTAAAAGTCAGTTTGAGTTGATATTGGAAAAAAATTAGTTTCAACCTTCCTAGGGAATTTTTATTAACTAATGGTTGTTACCTTGTTTGCATTTCATTGCATGCAATAGCGTACACCTTGTTTAACAATAACTGTGATTAGTGTTGTAGCAGAATTTATCTGTTTGTATTTTAATTTTTTTGTTTGCTTGCCTGTTCGGTGGATATTTTTTTCTTTGCAATCAAAATATTGTGCAATTGTATTGAAAGTGTTGACAACATGGCTACAGAAGAGAGTGAAATGGTGGAGGGGATGGCAGCAATAGGAAGTGAGTCCTTGAATGACTCAGGTCCTGAGTTCACAGATGGGTCAGTTCGTGCTATCTTGGTACAGTTGCAATCTTTTCAAAATAGTATGCAGTCAATGAATTACAACTTGAGGGCTGATTTAAAATCAATAGAAAGTAATTTGAAATCAGTAGAAAGTAATTTGAAGGCTGAGCTTGGGGGTCGATTGCAATCACTTGAGAGTACAGTAGGGAATTTAAATACGATGCTAGGAGACAATGTCCGACAATTAGAGAATGTCAAATTAGAATTAAGACAACATAATGTTGATTGTAAGGAACAAGCTGAATGACTAGCGGAACGGCTAACTAGGTTAGAGCATAGTGTGAGTAGGGATACAATACTGTTACGACAGGATAACGAAGTACTCAGTAAACAGATTGTTGTCTGGGAAGAAGTCAATGTAAGTCACGGGAGGCCACTGGAGGTGGTAGAAGATCACTGTGTCCTTTTGGGGAAACACATCAAGGAAGATAAAGAAAAGGTAAACAGTTTGGTCACAAATGTCGAGTTGATTTCACAGGACTTGGGTAAGTACCAATTATCCTCAGCAGCGTTGATAGAAGATGTTACAAGAGTGAAAGTTCCGGCAGTAGAAAGGGAGGATGTATCCAAAGTCAGGGGCTTGCATCATTCGACTTCAACAGCAGCGTGGGTCGAAGATAAAATTGAATGGGAACGTTTTGATGGTCATGGGCATATGCACCCCGTTGAATTCATTCCGGTCTTTCACCGTTGCTTCTGAAAAACAGCGGATCGAGATGGTTCGTAAGCACTTGGCCGGAGAAGCGAGGCGATGGGCCGACTGGTTTGCTGGCAATTGTAACACATTTAATGAATTCAAGAGGGAGTTTCTACAACATTATTAGTCGGTGGATAGAGAATTGTTAAGGGGAGAAACTTACGTGGCCGCTAAGTGGACGCAGAAAGACTTTTTCATGATGTGTGTGGTCTCATGCAAATACCTCGATAGGAGTGAGTGCCAGAGCATAAGGAGATAAGAGTGATATCATGGGGAGACGCAAGAACTGTGCGACATAGGAAGGTATGCTGGGCAGCCTTGGTGGGAATGACTAGTGTGTGTGAGAACCACACCGGGAATCCAAGGGGAACGCCGGTAGGTGTGAAAGAAGAGGAGAAGGTCAGTGTTGTAGATGTACAGAGTACCCGAATGATGGAATAAGAAGAGTTTTCAAGGTGGTTTCTCGAAAATCTTATAAAAGTGTCAAACTGAATGGGAGTGGGGGGTCAAGCACTGGTTTAAAGTGCATTTGTACACAGTCAAATCCTCCACGTTTCTCACTTTTCTAAGGCCATTAGAGCCCAAAAGGTGGTATTTTGTTTTTTTAACTTACAAACAGAAGTTCATCTTCGACATAGGCAAAAGTAATAGGACCAATGTGAAAAACAATTAATAATAATAATAACTCATATCATCTTGTGTTTCGTAGGTAAAGTGTTAACCGTTGTAGCCCTGTGGCAAGATGTGAATTTGGTTTTTTTTTTGGGGGGGGGGGGAGAGAAAGAAAAAAAGAAAAAAAAAAGACGATGAAAATCAATCTCAAATTTGAGCGATGAATTCGTTGTTCATTTTGTTCAACGAGTGTTGGTATTTTTTTATTTTTTTTTTCTCGTGTTAATGTTCCATTGTATTTCTTTCTCCATTTGTATGTGGTTTCAAGGTGTATGCAATAATGTACTGTAGGAAATTGAGTTAATGTTAAAAATTGTTGTTAACATAAGAGTAGTCGAGCGGCTGCCAGACAAAACCTTTGTATTTCATGAGTCATTTCATATTGTCTGATATGTATAATGTCAATCTTAGTTTAAGGGTTACCTTGCGACGGAAGTCGGGGCTTTGTCAATGCCAACTTCCGCCTGGTTCCATCGGTGGGGGTGTAATAGAACAGGCATAATGCCTTTATAGTAATTTTATTTAAGGTAATAGAACTTACAGATATAGATACGTTAGTTATGTAAGCTCTCTGAAGTTGAGATATAGTATGAGTATCGCTGACACAATTGATGCCGCATGAATTGTATTGAAGTATTAATCTGGATTAAAAATATCGTTATTATTTACTATTTTTCCTACCTTTAATTGTACAGAAACCTGCAATCTGAGGAGACGAAGTGTCTGGAAACTTGCTTCTGTAGCTAGAAGCAAGTTTAACGATAAAATAAATAAGTTTCAAATGTGCACTGATTTCTTGTGTGTGCAACTGCAATATTATACAGACAAGAAAATAAATTTAAAATAGCTACAACAAGTATATGATTAAATTTAATCTGCGAGGTGATAACCAATAAACGTGTGTGAGGATATTCTGGGGTCTCACATTTATCGTCCAAAGCGAGCTATCAAGTACAGAAGAGACTGCGAAGAACCTGGAAGGAACGGTAAGACAGACCAGGAGTTCTTTAACTGCCGATTCAAAAAGTATACCTCGGAGAAATGGCGACACTGTAAGCCAGGATTTAGCAGTGTAAATTAACACACTGTGGCAGAGCGATTTTTTATTTCTCTTTCCGTCGGCCGCGGGCAACTATGTTCGCGGTAGATTACAGGTCAGCTGGTGTAATTCAGATATCCACTGGCCTATGCTATATTTGCGTGCCTTGTTCCACAAGGAAATTATATATGGGTGACTTTTCTTTTTATGAGTTACTATTGTTGTTACGCTCACGTCCGCGACGGTTAAGTTTGCGTGCATAAACATCCTAGCGAATTAAGCTACTTATTTAACTGTAGGCGAGTTATGCCAAGTTTCAGAGGAAAGAGTACTTTACAGCTCAGATTCTGTGCATATTAGTTACATCTTGCTGGAAATGACAGCCGGTGTCACGTTATAGCCTGACCATGCGAATCGATGCTACAATCATAAGGTGAGTGGATTTCTGTTTTTTTTTTGCGCTATTACTGGCCGAATCGCCGCTGCCGAATTTCGGGTGCCTGTGGTCGGCGGGAGTGAGGAGAGAAATCGCTCACCAATTAATTTCTTACGATTAAGTTCCCTGCGGGAAGACACTATTTATACGTGGCTTTCCCAAATAGATTATTCACACTGTTTTAACGGATTGTGGAATCATTAAGCAGCCGGAGTTCCGCTGTTTAGCAGAAGAAGACATCGCATGAATTGGCAAGTACATGAACAACATATTTTGTGGGACGGAATTGCAGTTCACCAAAATAACGACAGCAGAGATAATAACTTTGTAATTTTTTTCGACAGATTTCTTATAATAAATGTGAAAATTTACTGAAGTGTTATGGAATATACACTACATGTGACACTTCCAAATATGTGCACCTGGGTTGTTGGACATAGCAAAGGGTGACTGTGTGGGTGACTGAAATGACAGTTTCTGCCATCTATTGGGCACATACTAAGACGGCAATTTTGGTTACATGCTTTGCCACCAACAACGGCGCGGACGCGGATTGGTTGGAGGAATCGGATTGGCTGTGCAGTTTTCTGCCGCGAAAAAGGATCCTCGACACGTGGGAGCAAGGGGAGACGGGAGAGACGGTCTGCTGCTGGTGGATAGGAAGGAAGCCATATTGTGACCTGGATTCATCAGAGATTCAAAGTGCTGAATCAGTTGGTGTTGTTTCTTCTTTTTTTGTGTGTGTGAGCAGTGAATATGAGCCCACCTAAGTGCAACGAAGCCATCGTTTCAACCTGTGCCATGAATACAACATCGACATGGTAATGTAAAATTAATTGTAGCAGCATTTGTATCCACATGTGACCTCTGGAATACCCGAAGCGCCTTGAGAGAGTTTCAAGTGTCTCCGCATTATATATTTTTGAACAAGTTTGGTTTTTGAACAATAAGGACAGCGCCCAATAATTCTGTCTATTCGGAGTTTTATTATTATCCATGCCGGAAACAATGTTCTGTTATTGTAATTAATTTTTTTCTCACAATGTTCCTTTCTTTTTAATAAATATAAATTGCTTGTCAAATTAATACCAGGTAGTTTTATCCCGTACTAAAGAGAAAAATGAATACTTAAGTAAATTTCGCAATTATCAAATAACAGTAAATTAAATTAAATATTTAGTAACAGAGGTAACGTTACAGTTACTGAACATTGAATAGTAAGCAGTTAAATTTAAAATAAAATTGGTTGAAAACAGTAAAAAATTAACGTAATAAGAAATCAAATTAGTTAAGGAAAAAGTTATTGAAACTGTCGGCAAGAACGTGATTGTAAAAAAAAAAAAGGCAGTTTAAGTTAGTCATTAATACTGTGACGGCCTTTAGATAAGTAAATAAAGATAACTGACATCATTCGAAAGGGGGATTTAAAGGAATTAAGTACCTGAAAATCCGTTTGTATATATTTGCACGACTGTTATTTTGTAAGTTTTTAGTTCGACCTATTACATGAACTATAATGCATGTCGCAGTATTACAATCAGAGTGGTACAGTAAGTAATGGATGAGTTTTTGAGCTCATTTTGTATTTTTGGCAGCGTTGAATACTGCGTTGTATGATTTTGTGTCAAAATTTCAAATGTTGTATTATCGTTTTTATTTGGCGGGACTATATTGAATAGCGTAGAAATTTTCGATAATTTTTTGATATTTTGATTACTTAATTGATCATCATAAAGGATGGGCAGTGCAGGGAATTAGTTAAAATGGATGTTGTAATATTTTCCGGTGGGGAAGTAAGTGGTAATTCCAAAAGCAGTAACGAAAGGTCTGAAATAGTTACCGCCGTTCAAGATATGGGGTAAAGTGGATTCAGTCAGTTGGTCAGAGGTTTTGTTAGAGTAAACGACAGAGGTGGCGGTATCTGTGATATCGAGGTGGAAAATCGCATTGCGAATGTTTCGTCTACACCGTTGCCAGTCAGACAGACTAATATTCGAGAGAAAGAAATGGGGAATGAACGAAATGAAGCTCACACACAGAAAGGGAGTGAATTTTAATTGCTGTTTGCCTTGATAGAAAAAATGGGAAGGAAAATAACCTAGTCGAATGAACAGATGGCAGAGGAAATGGCAGGGGAAACAAAATGACAGAAAAATTTAAACCAAGTGAACGGAGAGCGGAAGAAATGGGAAGGAAAATTACCAAAGAAATGAGAATGATGAGGCAGGATATTATGTTAAAAATGGACGAACGCATTCAACAGGTGGAGGATAGGAACAAACAGAATATAGAGGATTTGAGGCAAATATTGAAAAAAGACTTTAAAAAAGTGTGGAAAAGGAGGTAGCAATGGTCTACGAATACGTTGAAAGGCAAGGAGAGGCTAATCGACAGGGTATAGCTTGCCTGGTGCAACGAAAAGTTGAAGAAGAAGTGAAGAAATGTTATGAAGTGATACAGGGAGAGCAGGAAGTCATGAAAAGAGAAAATAAAATGATTTATGAAAACCACATAGATTGTGTGAAGGGTAATGAACAGTTGAAAGAAAAACTGATACGGCAACAAAAAGGTTGATGGTCATGGATAAAGATGTCAAAGAAGTAACCTGTAAAATTTGCAGCGGTAGCTAGACAGAAGAAAATTGTTAACGATGATGTGCGAGAAGAGGTAGACCAGCTGAACCAGAGGATTGAGGAGGTAGAACGGCGAGGTGTTGCTACTCTGGGAGGAGGAATTATCTAAGCGATGGAAGTATAATGGAGTTCTTAAAATGGTCTCGCGGAGATGTTGAAAAGGACTTATTGCAAGAAGAAATTCTAAAAGATTGGAATTAATGAAAGAAAAGACAAAACGTTATGGGGGCACAACATTGAGCTGGCAAGAAGTGTCGAAACCAGAGGAAAGAAGGAAAAGGCATGACCGAGGAAGAAAACCCTTTGAATTTAGTCTTAATGATCTGGTTTAGGTAAAGACGCAAGAGCGATCAAGTCAAATTAACTCTGAAATAAGAAAATTCTTCGACATTTATCATGGGCCGATTAGGGTAGAATGGAAGCCACATAAAAATTTATATTGGTTAGTTTATCCTAAATCGCGGAGAAAATTTGGACTACGTCATGTAGCGGATCTTAAATTCTATGAAATGAGAGATGTTAAGATGAAATGATGAACGACCTTTGTAAATAAGTGAAAAATAAATTGATAATCTGACAGTGACGGTGAGTTGTGATGTGTTTGAAGAGACAAAAGTGTGCTCATAACATTGTAAACAAGTTGTGTAAATGAGCCAAGTCTGTTGGACTGTCTGTTGTACTTTATAACAAAATTTTCAATTTTTCAAATAAAAAAATGCTGATTTATTGTAAATTGGGGGCATGTGTGAGGTCCCACTTCATCAGACATTGAAATAATAATATCGCACTTCAGGAGGATCAGGCCATGAAGAAGTGAAGACTGTTGTAGTTTAGCGGTTAAATGAAGAGACTGTGGGACTAAAGGTCGTGGGTTCGAATCCAACAAGTCCTGTAATATTTTAATTTATTAACTTTGCATAAACTGTTCTGGAATGTTCTTGTTGCAACTAGTGTTAATGTTCTAGACTGTTCTGCATTACTATATAAGTGATACTCCCTTCTAGCCGTAGTCAGTTTGCTCCGTGCTCCTGTACTGTACGAACAGTTTAGTAAAGCTTCGTTGCGTTAAAGTAAGTGTGTTCGTCAACGACCCCGCTACGCCCAAGGACCCTGATCGTGGTTTAATGCGTGACATTGTTTTGGTGCAGACGCCAGGTAGATCATCGTGACCGCTAGAATCAACGAAAACGCCGTGGCTGCAATCAGACCACGAGAGAGCCGCCGCTTACGAGGCGTGAGGCCAGAGTACGAGCCATATTCGACTAAGTGGAAGCTAGAAGTAAGGACGCCAACCGCCTGCCAGTCCATTCGTCATCCAGCAAAATTTTCAGGCGACCAGGGCCAAGATCCGGGCAACTGGCTGAAAGGCTACAAACATATCGCTAAATTCAACAACTTGGACGATACAGTGTGCCTGGAAAATGCATTTTTCTACCTCAAAGGAACTGCCAAATAATGGTAAAAAAACAACGAAGAGAAACTGACTAGCTGGCCAGCATTCCAGAAAGAACTGCAGGAGTATTTTGGAGATACACAACGGCAGGCACGTGATGCCAAGGAAAAACTAAAGTGTAGAGCGCAACGCCAAGGGGAAACGACACAGTCATACATCCAAAGTGTTTAAGGCTGTGTAAAATAGTCGACCCCATAATGAAGGAAAAAGATATAGAAACATACCTTATGAAAGGCGTCGCCGAGGACATGTACCAAGCGTTGCTTTTGAATGAAATTTCCACAACAGACGACTTTATTAACTGTTGCCAAAACATTGAAACGATGCACCAGAAAAGAAATGGACGAAAGAAGTTCGAAAGATTACCAAACTTCGTATCAATGGCCACAGTGGAAGAAAACACAGGTATAATAGACATTATTCGAAAAGTATTGAGAGAGGAAGTTGAAAGGGCGATGGGAGTGTATAACGGGCCAAAAACTGAGACTCTTGAGGAAATAATAAGGGAGGAAGTGGAACAAACGCTGGCGCCAATCTCTTACCGTGCAGCCCCGATAAAAACCGTTAAACAGCCGAGGCCAAAGAGAATTTACGCCACTACGATGCAACGCGAGGATCCTGCATACACACCCAGGAAAACCGACGTCTGGAGAACGCGGGACAACCAGCCGGTTTGTTTTCAATGTGGGCGGCCGGGACATGTAGTTCATGAGAGACGGCAGATATTTAATGATGCCGCGAAACGGGATTCGAACCACGTTTCAGTGGCCGAAGACCCCAGGTCGACAGTGAAGATCAAGATGTAAATTCTGGACGACGTAGATCACCGTCGCCGCAGGCTTGTCGCTTGAGAGGGCGCCCGCCTACACGCCGATCAAGCTATCCGTCACGCCTCCGACGCTCCAACCAGTCACCTAGCTGCCGCAACCTGGAAAACTAAAAGGTGCTACCTTCCTTGGAGGTGAGGCTGCTCAAGGTAAAAATCCTCCGCCGACGATAATTACGAAAATGTTGTCAAATTACGTTGAAATCCTCATGGATAGCCATCCAGCTCATGCTCTTGTGGACTCTGGGGCATCTTTTTTGGTTATATCGGAGAAGTACCGGCGCCAGTTGCGGAAGACTATGCTCGTCGACAACAAAAATGTTTTACTCAGGGTAGCTAATGGGAACCATGTACAGCCTACAGGAAGGTGTACTATTTGTATTTGTATAAATGGCCACGAACAGCTATTAGGGTCTTCGGCGGTTTAGTTAATATACTGATTAATTAAGAATAATCCACCAGAAGGTTATGTTGAAAATGTTTGTTTATTTTCCAAAAACAACGTCAGCGATATTCACATGCATAGATACAATACAGAGATACTACTAACGCACTTCTTAGCAGTCGCAAAGATAATCTGTATAAAACTTCTGTGAACTCACTGTAAAACTAACTGACCTGTACTGCTGATTCGTTAATATAGGTTCTCTCCAAATTTCTGGAATTCTTCAAAGGCGTCCGCCCGATATTTCTCGAACATTAAAAATTACTCAAACAATTAAACATATTAAAAACAATCTGAATTAATACATAATCACTTAACATCATTACAAAATGGTCAGAAATGGAAATTAGAGATACTTAAATACAAAATTATTTACAGAAATCATTTTAAACAGTAGAAAATTGTACTGTAGACATCGTAACTTGCATTAATACATGGAATTACACGCATTTAAGCAATTCTTTTGCACAATTCTGTTCTTAAACATATTAAATAGGCATAAAATAATTTTATTTCATAAAACAAAGTCTATATGCACTGATTTCCAAACAAACATACCAGATCACATTTAAGCAAACTTTAGCTAACTACAGATACTTCATAAAATACAATTCTATTATAGTTCAGGCCTGAGGGCTGTTACACAGCCCTTTGAGTTCGTTGTGTTATAAGAATGCAGTCATTCTTGGTTGCGACTTTATGAAGGCCTCGGAAGCAATTATAGACTATGGTCGCTCGAAGATTTTGCTAGACGATGTGAGAGTTGAAGAGGGGGAAACTGTTCCTCCCGTGCCTGGAAAATTTGTGTGCTGGATGACGTCGTAATTCCTGCCACCAGTGCTTCGAAGGTACCTGTCATGTATCATACGCCACGTCCTTGTATGGACCTCCTAGTAGAATGTAATAGGAATTTACCACTGGGGAAAAATTTGTTCAACGCGGCCACCGCTGTCTCATTAGAGAACTGAATTGGTGATCTGTGGGTAGTCAACTGCTGCAAGGTGCCACATATTCTTCCAAGGCGCCAGTGTATAGCATATGCTGAGAGGTTAATTGAACGGCAAAACTTTTCGCGAAGAACCCACAAGTGTGATAGTAACGGAAGCAACGAGACCAGACATTCAGTCCCGACTCTCACCAGATCTGACCAAGGAACAACAGGCGAAACTACTTGCAGTTCTTCAGGAATTCTATGAATGTTGCAGTTTACATATAAAGAGCAAGTCGACCTCATTGAAGGTTCAACATCGCATTGCTACTGGCGACCATCGACCAATCAGCCAGAAATCGTATCGACTTTCAGCAGCGGATCGCCGAATAATTCAGCAAGAAGTAGAAAAGATGCTGAAGGACGAAATTATTCAGCCATCTCAGGGCCCATGATCATCGCCGGTAGTGCTCGTAAGAAAGAAGGACGGCCATTGGCGGCTCTGCGTCGATTACCGACAACTCAATAAGGTAACTAAAAAAGATGTTTACCCTCTTCCGCGAATTGACGATACGTTGTGTCGCGGGTTCGCGTATTCTAAGGTATAGGTTATTGATTTGAAGCCTTTATTCAAACTCATCGTAGTTCCGATTCACATCCAGTTGCACCAGCAAGCCAGATCTCACGCTTCGGCAATGTTATCTTTTGTAACGAAGCACGGAGGTCTCAGGTTGAGCACGTATCCAGCCTCCGCTACCCATGCCTGTAACTTAGTACATAGCTTACGACCGCGTTATGCCAGTTTCTTATCGCAGGCTGCGCCTCACTGAAATTTCAGCAGCCTGTATACCGCAGCAGTTTCCCGTCTGTGTGGGAGTGCTTACTAGAGGGAACCCAAAGCATATAGAATAGCTTTGCGAAGCTTATGTCAGCCTGGAAACCACCACACTATGCAGTCCCCACTACTCGCACCATCTCCACTTAGTCCTAGTGAGCCAATTAACATCACATTTTATCCCCACCAGAATCTCTAATCAGTTTTCCTGTAGACATGGAGCCACCGCTCTAGGCAGTCCAACTTACACCACGGACTCGGCAGTCCAACTTCCACCACGGACTCGACAACATCCAAGAATATCCATCCATGGACGCACCGTTCAACACCATCACCTAACAGGTACTTAAAGCTTGCTTGATCCACTGCTCGCGTGTTCGTCTTCATAACAGTATGTCCACCGCTAGATAGGAATCTAATGCATTCACCGACAGTCACTCATTTCGATAGGGTTTAATGTGCCTTGCCCTGTAATCAGTCTACCAATGTAATATTGTTATTCTGTCAACCAATCAGTATAGTGCAACGTCAGTAATAGTTCACCAGTGGAAGATCAATGAATATTAACCAATCAGCATAAGGTATTTCTAGTGACAAATCATGCCTTTGATCAATGTAGCCAATAGTGTAACATGTACGCCGATCTGTCTTCAAGTGTAATAAACCAGTAGTCATTAACATGTCCTGTTGTCATTCCTAAGAGATAAGTCACCTCTCCTTGGTTAAAGATGTATGATAATATTTATGTAAATGTTTAATGCTAATCAGTGAGATTAGTTTCTATAGTTTCTCAGTAGCTAAGACTCAGTTACTTCCTTGGCAATATGCCTGCAGACTACTCTCTAAGGGGTAGGTAGGTGCCCAAGGCGAACAACCACAGCTTCCCTCTCTCCAGTCTGTCGTAATAAGTGTGAAATTGAAAGGTTTCCGCTCGGCCGATCACACCCACGCGATATACGACATTATTAATTTGGTGTCAAAGATGTGAGGTAATTGGGTTAATTAGCGCTTGAGAAATTAATTCTCACTAGTAATTGGCAGGGGTTGACCAAAAACTCCTACGCCAAATATTTATCAATTTCCCCCGATTAAGAGCAGCAGTGGATATCAAGTTAGCAGTACCTGTATTTTAAAATCAACCTCTTCAAGAATGCCATCGAGAAACCATCTGTCAATCAAATTTAAAGTATACGAGTTTGAATTTAAAATTCGAGAGGAGACGCAGCCAAGAGAATACGCATCGCCACCGCCAGAGCACGCCAGGAGTCGAGCAGCCAACGCTATCACGCCAGCTTCTTATCACGGTCCAGCCGGTCGTACCAGCTGTTCCTTACGTCACGGCCGCCCAGCTGACCGACGACGCCAGCATCACCGCCAGATTGTCAACGCTTCCGCAGCAGTACAGCCAACTCAACCTCCAGGGGGTTTCACAGGGGTCATCTCGTCTCAACAGCAGTAAAATGTGAGTACCGACAATTCATCTAGCGCACCGCAAAAGTGAAAACAGTGATTAACAGTATATGTGTCGAGAAGATAACTTTCCTGTATCAGAAATCCCAAATTAGGATGTTCGTGTGTTTTTCCGTGAAAAATCGCTAGCATAATTTATATCGCGATCTTTTAATATTTTCTATGTCCATAAATCGGTGTCACATTCTGTTAAAGTGATAAAATCTAATGTATGTAACATTCACTGACCTAGAAGGCGGCAAGTACCGAAAACGCGATGTAAAATCTATCAACCTCCAGTAACATTTAGAAGAACGGGCGTAAAACTTGAATAACTGATGGCATATCTTGTACAACAAAGTAAAGGCACTAAAATCTTAAAATTCTATAATCCAAGAGTGACATTCAAAATAATCTCCATGAGCTAATCCTCCTCGAATTAATCTAACAAAATCTCTAATAAAGGTAACAGGGTACCACTCCCGATTGTCTGATAATTCTATGGAAAGTCGCGAATCGCGTGCTACTTAATGTAGTAGAAATAGGATTGTCGAGAATCTGAATTTCGCCGGATAAACTAAAATGCATAACTAGTCTCTACACGGGTCCCATTCCCAAGTTTAACTAATCTATACAGGGGTTCCACTGCCCAGTTTAACTAATTGCTGTGCCAAAATCGCGAGTTGCTTATGTAACAAGCAGCATTTGTTAAACATTACCGCACCGATAATCTCAACGAGAAGCTAACTAGAAGGTATGAAATGATTCAAGAGGAGATTAGCAAAATTACTAGCATAGCACCGTAACAATAAAAAGCATACCCGTCAGTCTATTATTTTGCAAAAGTGGGAACGCAAAATTATTAGCAATGTCAAATTCATGTAATAAGAAAAACGCTTTTCCAAGCATCAGCTGTCTTCTAAAGTAAACAGCCTTACGCGGGCAAACTTTCAAATGTCTGTAGTTCTTAACGCGCCACCAGAGCGAGTAACAAACAAACAAGGCTCAAAAATGGCCGCGCCCGCAACAAGTTTAAAAAATGTAAACAATCCTTATATCATAATTTACCAAGAAGTGAGTGCATTTCTTATCATACGTTGAGTCTTTCCTGTGTTATTAAGGTAATTATTGAACATTTAATGTATATGTGTGCACCAAAACAATCCAAATGTATTTGAAGTGTGTTTTCAATATGTTATCCATAACCTCATGTATTATACTATGTGCCGGTATAATCATTCAATTTTAATGCAAATGCCATTTAAACTACTTATGAGTGAACTAATATTTTATACAAAATGCTCAATGCGAAGTTAAGGGTTACAAAATTCCAAGTGTCATTATTACTACAATTTATCATTCTGAGAGTGCCAAATCAATCAGTAATAATTTTGTCAAGTGAACTAATTAAATAATAACGCCAACGCTTATCTTACCATTGTGCCAAATACTCTAACCTATCTATCAGTTGAAAAGTAAACAAATGTGCCTTCCCATCAGATGTAAACAGTTTGCTAAAAGCTAGCAAACACACAGTGGCTAGTGACCAATCACACAGCTGTAAACAACACTACCATAATAGGAACGGTTTCTTAGTGTGTCAGCCATCTAATAACAAGAGTAACAAAAGCTATTATGAATGTTAAGTGATTTAAAGTGTGTCGAATTCAGTGAGAAGTCCTTGCCATTTAATATTATCAAAGTAAAATTCCATATAGGATCCTTTTTGCTAAATGTGAGTTAAAACAAGTTTTTATATGCCAGCTAGCCACTTCAACCCAATGAAAAGTAAGCACTGATCACCGTCCAATCCCATGATGCATTTAAAACTAAACCAGAGGTAGCTAATAATTTGTGATGATTAAAACTTAAAATGCCAATACTGATCACCACTAAGAAGGTATACAATTACCAATTGAGGGTACAAAAACAGTCATAAAGGAGATAGGTGACCTTTACTATTAACAATATGCAGTTTGTTTCCCAGTGTCAAGCTACTTTAACAAGTGAGGAGTTTTAATATAATTCAAGATACTAAGATAATCCAGACCTAATCATAACATACCCATCCATTTCTTTTACTGAGGAATAATAATAATGTTTTAGATAAACACCATATTGACGGAAGAGATTTAAATACTTATGACTACATTGAGTTTCCATGCAACAAAGGCATTCAGTTTCAAATTATAACTATTGGCAGTAGCTAATTGTTGTGTCCAAAGGGCCCTGTACACATCTGTCAGCTCAGTCAATTTATGCATTCTTTAGACTACACAAAATAAACCAGTATTTCTATTTTTCCAAAAAGAGCCAACTCCTCCATCCACACTATCACTATATGGAAGCGGTATCATAGTTAACAGTAAGCTTTCCAAGAATACAAATGATTTATTAAATGCAAAATGACATAACACTACATCATAACATGTCTGTAATTATTTTGCTACCTCACACTTAACGTTACCTATTGTACTTATTGTTTTATTCATTTTGTACTTGTGTAAACATTCACCAATATTAATACTGATGCATCATCCCAAGCGAGCTATAAGTTAACATGAATACCCAATCGTATGCCTAAGAATTTATGTAATCTCAATAAGTGGAGATAATTTCAATGAACCAACCAATGACATTATGTCAAAGATGACACACCAATAAAATGATAGTATTTACCAAATCCAATCACAGTGTCTGGGAGACAACCCAATGATATTAACGAGCTACATAGCCAATACAGACACTCAACCAATGGGAATTCAGATAGTTAGGGCACATTATCCAATAAAATACCAAATTTGTACTACCAGCCAATGTCAAGGCATTTATTAAAAACCAATTACCGTTCACTAATCTCAACTACCAATGGAAACCATTTATTGACTACCAATCGGTTCATTTATCTACCCTCCCACCAATGGCACACCTTCAATGAAAACCAATTATTCACCGTAACCTCAGATACCCAATGGCACAATTGTCCAATCAGACGGTACAATTCCCATGATTGGTTAGTAAATTACACTAATATCAACCAATAGCAGCACCTGCTTAATGTAACATACACTCTATAGAATAAGGCACTCAATTATTTTTAAGATAAACTTAATCCTGTGTTATTTCTTAGCTATAATTTTAATAAGCGATTATATTCCCTTGTATCAGTGACATTACTGCATTCATTAAACAATATTTACCCCAGAGGTACCCGAGTAAGAATAGCTGTACTAGCACTTACTCCTCAATTTTGAAAGCAATCAGTTTGTAATCTCAAGAGTTTTACCTAATATGAGAATTTGTTGGAATCAGAGTGATTTGAATAGAAGTACGGCCTAAGTACCTGAGTTTTTTCTGACTTACACTGACTGACTGTATCTTGAATCAGCAGTCACGGAGAGGGCATTTGTAATCGAACCGATACTAACCCTCGGGTTTATCCTAAGCATGGGAGGATAATGTTTGGTAAGTCGCTAAGACAGGGTGGTGAAACGTGGATTTTGTCCTGGTCCACAGCCCATTATAAGCTGTAATTTTGGGCAGCCACAAGTAGTTTTAGTGTCCCACGACACTGTAGTAAGAAACTGATTTTGCAGGAAGGCCTGGTCCTCGCAAGTTGTTGCATTTAAGTTGGAATAGAAGGTGTATGATTGATTGTATGCCAGTATTGAATGATCATTAATGAATGAAAACTGATCTAATGATTTTGACCTACCAGCATGGGTACCAATATGATAAATACATTATTCCAATAAAAATAATACAAGCAGTCCTGATACAATTGATCTAATATTTAAGGGAATACAATTCTATGTGTACTTAACCAATATCTAGAACCAGCATTCTATGTTGATTACTGTAGAAGTGATTTGATAAAATATATTGCAATTTGTACCATTTAATATGATTAACTAACTTTTGTATGGATTTTATACTAATATGCAAAGTAATAACTGTGTTAGATCCTAAGAAATATTTTACTTGTTATACCTAACTATAACTTGTGTTCATTGATTTGCTTATGCCAATTGCAAGCATTTATTCTGTTTACTTATAGACTTACAATTCAATTTTTGCATTCATTACTCCATTGTAAAGGGAAGATTCAATACCCCTATTGATTTATTTTTGCTTTTGACTTGCCAGTAGCAACCAATGATTATCAATCACTATTACTTATTGATTCATTGATACCAATCACTATTACTTATTGATTTATTGAAGTCAGTCAATTGATTATTGCCAATTTCCAATAATTTAAAGTAAAGTAAATGAGAACAAAAATTTATTTGATGAAAACCCAGTGACATGCACTCAATTCATTTCTTATTATTGTTGTAAAAGCTATTATAATCCAAGTGTACTCTCAAGTTAATTGCACAGAAGTCAAGCAGCACTGAAAGCATAAATATTACTATGTATTAAGTTTGCCAAAGAGTAGATACTGCTGTGTGCTGAATTTTTCAGCTTTTTTCCTTGGTGTTCGAGTATCCATTTGGGCCAGAACCAGCCATTAACTGCCAGCCATCCTGGTCTGCCTTCAGATTTCTGAAGCCATCAACCGGTTGGGTCTGATGCAATGACAGACTCAAAAGCCAATCTGAATCTATTTTCACAGCTACTCTTTGTTTTGATATAACCAGATGCTACACTTTATAATTTATGTGAAATTGTTAAACACATTGCATGTATTTTATTTTTATTTCTCACATTTTGAGTACACATATCTACACATGTTCAGAAAAACAGCTTTGTTTATGTACCAAGATGTCTACACATGTCCAGCAATACAGTGATACTTTGTGATTTATTGAAATTAGTATATGAATTGAGATGCTTAGCCAACTTCAAGCTATTAGCAAGGTATTTAGAAGATTTTGAGACTTAATCACAACAGTAGAACCCTTGAGTTGAACTATAACTATTTTGAGTAACCTAACTTCATTTTAATAATTCTCCAAAGCTAATTTTTCTCAAGTATGGGCACACAGAATGTAAACAATGTAATTCTGGATCCCAGTAATCACAATTTACATTTAACTTTGCTATCAGAGTTTCCATTAACTATCAGAAGCTGAAATATTTAGCTCAGCCGAATCTTTTCTTGTCTTTAGAAGAAATAATAGCCAATTCTTAGAGTTCAACTCAACTTAGTGAGATTCTATTGTGATGAAATGAGTGACTAGTGTAAACTTTTGAAAGAATGATCCTCCTGAATACCCAGTAGCCATTAAGCTACTTAATATCAATGCAGTGGAACAAGTATGTCATATCCCAAGTAATAATAAACCACTTAGCCATTGCCCATTTTCTTTTGGAATTGTTAAAGCATTTTATCGTAATTACCACTAGGGAGAGATTTGCTGTCTCTTTCATCGCCACAAATCTCTTAGCCAGCCGGGGAGATGTCGCGGGTTCGCGTATTCTAAGGTATAGGTTATTGATTTGAAGCCTTTATTCAAACTCATCGTAGTTCCGATTCACATCCAGTTGCACCAGCAAGCCAGATCTCACGCTGCGGCAATGTTATCTTTTGTAACGAAGCACGGAGGTCTCAGGTTGAGCACGTATCCAGCCTCCGCTACCTGCCTGTAACTTAGTACATAGCTTACGACCGCGTTATGCCAGTTTCTTATCGCAGGCTGCGCCTCACTGAAATTTCAGCAGCCTGTATACCGCAGCAGTTTCCCGACTGTGTGGGAGTGCTTACTAGAGGGAACCCAAAGCATATAGAATAGCTTTGCGAAGCTTATGTCAGCCTGGAAACCACCACACTATGCAGTCCCCACTACTCGCACTATAACTCCGCCCTGACCATCTCCACTTAGTCCTAGTGAGCCAATTAACATCACCTTTTATCCCCACCAGAATCCCTAATCAGTTTTCCTGTAGACATGGAGCCACCGCTCTAGGCAGTCCAACTTACACCACGGACTCGGCAGTCCAACTTCCACCACGGACTCGACAACATCCAAGAATATCCATCCATGGATGCACCGTTCAACACCATCACCTAACAGGTACTTAAAGCTTGCTTGATCCACTGCTCGCGTGTTCGTCTTCATAACAGTATGTCCACCTGCTAGATAGGATCTAATGCATTCACCGACAGTCACTCATTTCGATAGGGTTTAATGTGCCTTGCCCTGTAATCAGTCTACCAATGTAATATTGTTATTCTGTCAACCAATCAGTATAGTGCAACGTCAGTAATAGTTCACCAATGGAAGATCAATGAATATTAACCAATCAGCATAAGGTATTTCTAGTGACAAATCATGCCTTTGATCAATGTAGCCAATAGTGTAACATGTACGCCGATCTGTCTTCAGGTGTAATAAACCAGTAGTCATTAACATGTCCTGTTGTCATTCCTAAGAGATAAGTCACCTCTCCTTGGTTAAAGATGTATGATAATATTTATGTAAATGTTTAATGCTAATCAGTGAGATTACGCCGTTTCTATAGTTTCTCAGTAGCTAAGACTCAGTTACTTCCTTGGCAATATGCCTGCAGACTACTCTCTAAGGGGTAGGTAGGTGCCCAAGGCGAACAACCACAGCTTCCCTCTCTCCAGTCTGTCGTAATTAAGTGTGAAATTGAAAGGTTTCCGCTCGGCCGATCACACCCACGCGATAGTTGGACTGTTTGAAGGGAGCTAAGTTTTTCACGACTATCGACCTATACTCAGGATACTGGCAGATAGAGGTAGACGAAAGAGATCGAGAGAAAACTGCATTTATTACCCCCGATGGCCTGTATGAATTCAATGTAATGCCATTTGGTTTGTGTAATACGCCAGCAACATTCGAAAGTATGATGGATAATCTTTTACGTCATCTGAAGTGGACGATGTGTCTCTGTTATTAAGACGATGTTATAGTGTTCTCTGAAACCTTCGATGAACACGTGAAAAGACAGAGAGCTGATCTTATGTGCATGAAACAAGGTGGCTTCGTTGCGTTAAAGTGTGTTCATCAACGACCCCGCTACTCCCAAGGACAGTGATCGTGGTTTACTACGTGACAATAATAATAATAGTAATAATTACACGATTTCGTTTTAATGCAACATATGAATGTATTCATTTTAATATATAAGTTTTCATAATATGTTTTGTTATGTTGAAGTTGGCAGGCTGTAATTGTATTGTTTTGTTTTAGCCAAAGATATAAATATTGAGAAAAGAAGAATGGTGGTGAGATTAATAAATGTTTAAAGCGCCGTTGTTTGTATTTGTATTCACGGATGCGTGAAATGTAATTATTTGAATTGATTCTAAGTGTCTAAAGACTGACAACGGCAAAAAAAAAAAAAGGTACTATTGTTGAGTTATCAAAGAGATGTTTTCATTTGCATACATAAAATTGTATGACATATCAAATATTACACCATAATTTCGTTCATAATATATGCGTCATGACAAATGTGAAAAATCAAAGCATGAAAATAAAAACAATGTAAAATGCTATGAGTATACCAGCACGAAAGTCGGTTCACTAAAAGTGCAAAATGGTAGTGCCCAAAATATCGTAGTTATAAAAATATAAAGGATTCCATTCTATCTCAGTTTAATTTATTCCCTGTTTCTTTTTTATTACTATACAGTCTCTGTATTGCAAATTATTTTTGCCAAAATTTAAAACTTAACTAATCCTTTTTATTTTTTGTTCAAAATTTTTGTGCAAATAGTAGAGACTATGATTCACGAAACAATGGTTTTTACTTACTGTTAAATATTCTGCAAATATCTATGGAATCCATCACTTAAAACGAATGTATTCAATGGGCCAATGTAAAAACTTATTGTTTCATACAGCAATACTGGAAGTCGTTTAAAACACAATACACCTCATTTACACGGAGTTTATGAAAGGCGCTTATTGATTACTAATAATAACTAAATTCCTTCTGCCTTATGCTGTAACAAAAAGATTCTGGTCCAGGTAGCATTTCAACCAAATCACTATTTCTGCTTATAATACCACTATAAAATCAAACGATACAAACACATTAAATTCACTGGAACTACATTTTAAGTAGTAACAGAATTTTCTATGTGATGATTGCTAATTAGTGTAGCATAAATTACTATCACAATTAATTTGATCATACACCTTACTAAATCACGAGCAATAAAAGTCACTTTATAGCGATGTAAACTTGACCAAAAATATTAACGAATGTAGAGAGTTATGGACTTTCCGTTGTACACTGTAAGTTATAAGAATTTTAATATAAATTTTTTAATCACGTTACTTCAATAATTGTCACGAAACAGACGACATAGTTCATGCGGCTAAATGTAGGTTTAGATGTATTCAGTATTTAATTTACTACGTTTTTACGAGTGCAACATTACCAGTGTCATTATTCGAGTTCATTTCGTATCGCAATCTGAAATGATAAGTTTATTTCTCTATTCATGACGTCAAAAACATACAATGTAGGGTGTAGCCAAGGATTTTGTTCAGGGGGGGTGGGGGGCAGGCAAGAGAAAACGGCTAATATGCACGTTACAAAAGCATTTATTAATGGAATACATTTATATTAATTAATTAACTAATTAATTAATATAATTATTAAATATTACAATAACACTAATAGCAATTTTTCGAACAACTTTATCTGCAATCTTATCATAATTTTCTTGTAAAAATTTTCTGTGTACACCAAGCATGTGCAGACAGTTTAGATGGTTCTCTACCATCGTTGACATCAGCCATGGTTTTAACAAGGCGCAGTATAGAGAAGGACTGTATGTTGCTTGTTGTACAAGGCTGAGCCAAGGAAATTAGGATTGCGTTTTGTTTTTTTTTCGCACATAAGGATGTTACCGCCTCATTTAACTCTTTCATAAGGTCTAGTTCTCCAAGATTTTCTGTTGTCATACCCTTTTCCTTCCATAGTTTATCCCACTGTTCGACTATATAATCAAAATTTTTAAGTTATGTATTTTTAAATCAACCAATAACATACTTAAACTTTAACTGGAATGTAACTGTGGATTTCAATCCAACAATGCGGGATCCCGCATCATTTGGCAGTCTGGCGGATCCAACACCTAATTAAGCGGATCCGCAATCCGTAAAATGGGGTGAAGACATGTTTCAGTCTTCGTCGCCTAGCCTCCTTGTCGTCACTTTCCGGTCCGACTCGTTCTCTACCGCAGCAGTTCCCAATTTTTTTTTTTTTTTGGCCACGAAACCCTAATTCATAATACATTTTTAAAAGCGTAATCTGAAAAACCAGTCTCGCATGGGTAAGCCGTCACAAACGGAAACAGAACCATGATAGCATTCTCATGTCGCGGTTATGACTCTTTTCAACGAACGATTTATTTATTTCTCGGAAGGACACGGAACCCTTGTTACCCTTCCATGGAACCCCAGGGTCCGGTGACCACCATTTAGGAACCACTGCTCTACCGGTTGTATCGCCCCATTTACCTGTAACTGTCAAGTTGACATTTGACTCACGGCAACAAATGTCTTCCTTAGTGATCATAAGTAAATGTATTCAGTTTTACGTTTTTATAAGAACTCTAGTTTGTTTTTGTTGTATACATTACTGTAATTTGAGTTATGTCGCCCTATTGTAAACCTATGTCGCAGATCGTACACACAAAAAAGGTACAATTAAAGTATTTTCTGTGGACGAAGTTGAAACAATACAAAAAGGTTACAACTACTGACAGCTATTTCAAAATCTATTGAATTAATGATGTGTTAATTTTTGTTTTGTTTTAAACTGTTCTTGATCGTATATGAGATTTCTTTTCGAAAAGTGGATTTTAATTTCCTAATTTACTAATTCTGTAAGATCAATTATAACAAAGTTTTCAAATTCTGTACACGTTGACATAATTGTTCAGTTTGAATATTTCAAGAAAGAATGTCAAAGATTTTCATTGAGTGTTTGATGAGTGGATGTCCCAAACAATCATCTATATTAAAACGTTTATGTTCATCGCAAAGAAACACATTTTAATATCAGCTTGCTTAGAATACTAGGTTCCTGAATCATGGATCATTGCATCAGTTTGATCAAAGAACGACTGACAGCCTTTGGTGTTGCTGTTGAAACTGATGTTATCGGCAAAAGACTTGACGGGACAAGCGTCAGGAAAACTTTCTGCCTTGGTATCTGCAATTGTACTTTTCACACAGCACACAATTGGCAATTGTCGACTTTTTGTATCCCTACCACCCCCCAAAAAAAGAAAACTACTGAAAGGAATTGAACGCACAGAATCAACTTTGACTCGGACGTAGACCACGAAGACCTGGACACCACAATTGAAGCACAAAGCATGACCGTAACACTGGTTGATCCACATACTGAGGTGATTCCCAGATTTAATGATCTCAAAAAAAGTGCACATAGTTAATTTTTTCAAAAATGAGGAGGTAGAAAGGGTTTTCTCGGATGCTGGCTACGTATGTAATTCTTTGCAAAATAAAGTAATAATTTCAGTGCTTATTAGATAAGTAGGTTATTTTTCAAACTGACATGATTTACTGTAAAGCATATAATACGATTTGAAACTGAAGACTCACCTTAACTGATTATTTACTAAATAACTAGAGTTAGATTTAGAACAAAACGTGTAAAAGCGCAATATATAATCCCAAAACACTGCTCCAGAGACGCTATCAAGGAATTTACACAATGTATGAAAATAGATTCCTTTCAAAAATTGTATAGACTTAGCAGGGTGATCGGAACTACGTTGTTGGAAAACAATGCGCCGGACTTTCAAATCGGTTCCAATGGCAGCTGCAGTTCTGGTACATGTGTTTAAAATATTTTAGCTCTCCGTATCTGCGTTGCTGCGATGATCTTTTATGACAGACATTACTCTATTAATATGATCCACACATGTATACATGTCGATCATCTTTTATTGTAATGCTGTGGCAACAGGTTCCCGTAATCCTGAGTATTCAATCCAACGCATATAATGAATTCTGACTTCATAGCAACGCACTGCAACTGGTAAGCACCTTTCCTTGCCGCATCGTGCCTATCTCTATAAACATTCTAAAGTCCGTTGACAATGTCTTCAAAATGCTTGTTAAAATGGCAAAATACGTATATTACTGAGAGCAGCGGGTCCCATATAAAAGCTAAATTATTTGGCACATACTTTCTCTGTAAAAAGGTTTCTTGTAAAAAGTTTATGATATTATATATGGTACTAATTGTGTTCCATTTTCTGTAATTTGATATAAATTATTTACAAACAGGTTAAGTCTGTGTATTGCGCAATGAAAATACAAGGCTTTTTTTATATTTCTCTTTAAAAAAATTTGGATCCCACCAATATCACCCGCTAATGTACAACACCCTTCATGTCTTTGGCTTACACACCTGTCAGGTCCATGTCCTTCGTTTTCTAAAAACCTGTCAATTTTTGATGCTATGATTTGTCAATCAACGCCATCAGTTCTAAGAATTCGAGAAATTTTTGCGGATTGTATTTTGATCTATGTCATAAAAACTGATTTTTAGGGAAAGATGTTCTTTACTAGCTATGTCACACGTCTCATCTGCCAATATAAGTCTTCTTTGCGGCCTGCATAATTTCACTTTTAATGACTAAGCCGCACAGGGCAATGGGTTCGTTTTGAATCTGTGGGGAGATATAACTACATCACATTTTTCTTAGCCTAAGAATAATAATTGATAAAATTGCGATGGGGCGGCCCTCCCTGCACACCCGTCTTTCTCTTTTCCTTTTCCGACCTATTTTTTCCCTCTACTAATTTTTACTTCAAATTCTTTCAGTGCTTCTGGTAAATTATTCATCACTTCTCGTGGCAATTTATTCCAGCCCTTACACCATTTCCTACGAAAGAAAATTTTGCAACACCCTTATCCCTGAAATAAATTGCCAGCTTGTGGTTATGGTCAACCTTGCCCTTCCAATCATCTCTCTTAATTTTCCCACCAATATCTTTCCATGCTTCATCTCCAGTATAGGCCTTGTACACTCCGATGCCTTTCTTCACTTTCCTTCTATCCTCCAATGAATCCCACTCCAGTTCCTTTATCATATTAATTACCGATTGTATTTTGCAGTATTTTCCAAAGACAAATCTAGCGGCCCTCCTCTGCACCAATTCCTGTATTTGATACCCAAAATGTGGGTCCCAAACTACGCCAACATATTCCAGCAGTGGTCTGGCCAGAGTTTTGTAACCCAATTCCCTTACTTCTCTAGAGCATCCTCTCAACACTCTTTCCATCAGGCGAAGGATTTTTAACCACTTTCCTATTACCAGTTAAGTCTGGTATCAAAAGTTACGCCAAGGTATTTCATTTCGAGTCTTCAATAAGTAGCTCCTTCCCCACTTTAAAACCATAATTAACCTTTAGCTTTTTAACTGTGTACCTAATAATCTGGTACTTCTTTGGATTTATCTTCATCCCAATTTTGCAATGAGCTGTTTCAAATTAAGGACACTTGAATCAATTCTTAGTTTCAACAGGTCTTCATGAACACCTTGATGTTGTTCTTCTTAAAGGCAAGTCATTTGTACGGTGTTCCACAGAAAAGATATTATAGATGACACGATTTATCGATTGTCTTCTACTTTCTTCTGACGGAAACTACCGGTATTTTTTTTTTTTTTTTTTTCTGAGAAGATCTTAGCATCGTTAGCTGCTGATTAATGATAATGAAAATTTTTTGCTCTGTTCATAGATATTTTTAGCGACAGAAAGCTCGAGTAAAAAATTAATTAGAATATACTAGCTTCTGCAAGCAATAATTATTAAATTTTCATTTAAAATTTGTGGCTTTAGCATCTACAGAAAAGTTTTAATTGTCAGGAATGTACCCTGCAGTGTTTTAGCATCTCTCTCCAACACCATTGTATGTAATTCATCATTGAAGTTAAAATGAAGTTGGGCCTGTGGCCTGTAACACCGTATATAGCAGTATAGATACGAGCATAGAATATGTGAAACAACATTACTGTTGGACCGACCCAACTTTTATCCAGGTGAATCCGGGCACTTAGGACAAATATACTGTAAATTCAAGAGTAATAAATATTTTATCACAAAATTAGCTCTTACACTACCGACTATTTCATAATCGCTTAGTGGTAATAAAAATAAATAAAATACAAATGAATGCAACTAACTATAGTTATAAAATAAAAGTCTTACTTTTGGGAGGTACTGTATGTAATACTATTAAGAGCCGTCGATAGCCTTATGGAAAACACAAATTAATTACTTTTTTAAAAAACGTCCTTATATCCACTGTTATCAAAAACAAATTACTAGCGTGCGCTCCGGCGATGTCACAGTATAAACGATTCGATGCGTTGTGGGCGTGTCGGGTCAGCCTGCAGTTTAACGGTATTTAGGCACCCCGCAAAGTTCCCCAATACTTGGCTCGAGCGCAGTTAAGACTAAGGTGTCTTTGTTCAAGTTGGCTCACGCGGCACAGCAGGACAACGAAAACTGTCACCTTTTAATACAATTATACAGTGCCAAAAGATTTTTGTGTAATAGCAAATGTGCAGCTCAATCAGATTCGAATTGTATCAAAAGTGGCGTAGCTAGGTCAACAAGGGCCCGGTGCAAAAAAATTATTTTGGGCTTCAGGCCAGATGGGCGACCTTTTTTTGCTTTGTGTTGCTGGTAGGGGTTCCCTGAGCTGAGGCTGGGAGCCCCCCTGAGCACTGAGGGGGCCTTAGTGTGAGGGGCTCCCAGTGTCTCAGGGACCCCCTTAGACGGTCGCCAGTTTGCCGTGAAGGCCCGTGGACCCTCTGAACTGCTCTTGGGGGCCCCCACAGATGCGCTTGCGCGCCCCTGAGGTATGCTTGGGGTCCCCCTGAGCGTAGGGGCCCCGGTGCACTGCACCGCCTAGATCAATCGTAGCTACGCCCCTGTGTATCAACTCCATCACCCACACAACCATCACATTAAACTCAAATCAATGAATCTATAGAATCGCCAAATGACATGGTTAACTCAATACATTATACCTAAGTAAGGAGTAAGTTCTCATTGAGAATGGCAACAAAACATTGAATAGCAATAAAAAATTTAGTATAAAATCTGTGCCGATTCTATCAGAGCTTCTCATAATGCGTCAAAAACATGTGGAACTGTTCAAAAAAATAATTGTTTTTGACACTCGAAAAAGGTATTGCAGGCTAGTAGACGAATCTCAAATTGCTAGAAATCTTTAAGTCACAGCATCTTTCAGTAATTGAAATCGCCTCCCGAAATTGAATGTGCAATGGCTCAGCTAAAGATTTTAGGAACTCTACCGTTGTCATTCTCGTAACATTTGTTTATTGTATCCTTGATGGCTTCAGATCTATGTCATCCATGAGTTTCTCACCATACTGTAAGGTCCGGTCAAACAGAGCGCGGGCAACGCGTGCGTGCGGGGAACTCTGCACGAAGCGGGCATTTTATTACGTTGTATTGCATCAATCCTCTCACAGCGGTCAGCGATCAGGTTGTGAGTGCACACAGTTATCGCGCGATCACGTCGAGGTGGAAAATATCGAAATAGAGAAATTAATTAATTTGTGAGCGAAAAACTTTATTTCATTCACGCCACCCCGACTAAAAAAACAACAGGAAAAGTGAAGCATAGATTGAGATTGCGGCGAAAATGAAAGAAACCTGCAATTGCTAATTGAATTACTATTTATTTATTTAAAATAATTTTATTTCGTTTATCATTATTTATTTGTTGCATTTATTTTGTTTCAACTTATTATTATTACTTGCACTTTTGACATATAACATATAATTCTGTTTATCTAAGTAAGCAGGAAAGTAGTAAGCATGTATGTTTACGATACGTTTAAATATCAATTAGAAAATTAAAATAAACGATGAACTGATCGGTCACTTGAACTTGATCTCCGTCTTTTCGACGTTGTATTTGAGAACGCCGTTCTCGACAGGTTTGGACTATCTGATATTTCATCACTTGTGATATCTGCAACATTATAACATCGAAGATAACTGGACAAGCAACATAATGCTTTTACAAATAATAAAAACAATAGAAAAGAAAAAAAAAACCGCTTCTGGGCTAATATGCCAATTTCATTTTCAACGACACGTGGCGCTCTACTAAGCCGTTTATCAAATATTTTGTTTCATCGTCTGTCGGGAAAGGGAGCATTAAATAAGTCTGCAGTGCGAAACATTCGTCGCCTACAAAAACTTGAGGGACTGGGTATCCATACTAGGCAATGGTTTCGAAGACAGAATGCTTTCACAGTGAACGAATTCACAATAAATGGAGGAATTTTGAATGATGCTAGTGTCGCTGTGCCGGCCGTAGCTGTCAATATCAACTACAGGGAACTTTAAATCTGGAGCAACAACTGCCAGTAGAACTACAGGAAAAAATGTAACAGAAATAGCTTGAGCCAATGTTGTTAGGACATTTTATTTTCACGTGTTTTCCATTCACACTTCCAATGCAATTTGAAAGTGCCAATGTTCTCTGAACTCTTCTCAGAGTTTTTCACACATCAATCGGTCGGAACAGGCCCGCCGTAAGCGGAAGTGCAAGGCGTGTACCTCACGCGGGCGGCACTTCCAAGGGGGCGGCAAATCGGGTAATCGATTGTCGCCGCAGGGTCATTGGCAGAGCTACCATTTTTTTTTTTTTTTTTTTTTTTTTTTTTTTTTTTTTAGCACAACTGTGGCGTCGGTGACACTCGGGGTGGCAATAATGGGGCAGCAATGTTCGAAGGGGTGGCAAACTAACATTTTTTTGACCCGGTTGGGATAATTATTCCTGAATCCACCACTGGCTGTAGTTAGACAGAGGGCGGCATAATTGGTTGCACAAGGGCGTTCAAACAGCTAGCTGCGGGCCTGGGTCGGAACAGGTAAATAAGAAGGCAGTAAAAAGTCCCAGTTACTTCCTTCACTTTGCTGGAGACAGTTGCATGATGACCGCGAATGAAAAAGCGATAGTTTGGTGCGAGTCACCTCCGGCCAAACACCCAATCGTTTCGCGTGACGTTTGTTCTACACTCTGAATCGCTTTGTACAGCCCACGCTGTGTTTGACATCGTCAGAACGCGGCGGACATCCCTTGTCTCGCACGCGCACGCTGCCCGCGCTCTATTTGATCGGACTAAATACAATTTCGATATCCACCAAATCACGTTTCATTTAGGTTTCTAGTATACAGTGTGATGCATCACAATGAAAGTTTCAGCTATTCGATCACGTGAAATGTCCACGGTGGTTTCACGAAAAGACAGTGGCTGGAAAGTTTGCCGCGCATTGCGGGCTGGGTAGCGTTACCACGCGCGGCCGCCGCGCTGTCAACAGAAATGGTTCCTGCGGCAAATAACCGGTTTGGCGCGCTCGAACATGCCTCGCGCGGCAACCGCACATAGTCGATACGCAACTTAAGCAGCGTCGTGCGTGGCACGTTGTGCCGCCTCGCCCTCACTAACGTCTGTTTCCCGCAGATAGCAGTAACAAATAGGTTTAAATCACGCGAACTGAATTAATTTTTGAAAGTTGTTTAACATTGTTTACTCCTCGGTTCGGCAGAACTTTGATCGAGTGCATACTCGCGTCCTGCTAGGGGGGGGGGCAGCTGCCCCCCCCTGCTTGTACCTGGCTACGCCTTTGCAATATAGTGAATGTATTAATATGCGAGTGATAGAAGCTTTGATTTTCTAGAGGTGATTTTAAAATGCAGCCTGGGCCAGAATGGGAACTGAAACATTAATAGTTATTTAATCTTCTTTCATTAGTCCATTTTAGTGACATGTATCGCTTTGTACCGATATTGTATCAAAAGATCTATTGTAAGCTTCAACAATTTAGCAGAACCACGTGGCGTTGCCCGAAGTAAATTTTTTTGAAATTTATCATGTTTTATTCACGACCGAGTGGGGCGGTGTAACGGTTAGCGTACTCGCCTCGCATTCGGGACGACGGCGGTTCGAATTCCCGTCCGGGCATCCAGATTTGGGTTTTCCATGGTTTCCCCAAATCACTCCAGGCAAATGCCGGGATGCTTCCTTCAAAAGGCCATGGCCGAATTCCTTCCCATTCCTTGCCCCCATCCTTGCCCCCCATCCTTGCCCCCCATCCTTGCCCCCCATCCTTGCCCCCCATCCTTTCCCGTCTCTAAAGACCTCGATGTTAAAAAGAAACGTAAAGCAGTTACAAAAAAAAAAAAAAAAAAAAAAAAAAAAAAGTTTTATTCACAAAGTGGAGTGGCAGACAAGCGGAGTGGTAATTCGCCGGTAGTCATTCAATTCTATTTGCAGAGTGAGAAACCAATTGTGAAGAATCAATCAATTACTACTTAAACATTGCAACATATTTTTACGCAGAATTAATGGTTCGAAACGAATGAACGAAATGTTAGGAGAACAGGGCTATAAAAATATCCAAAACCCAGGAGACAAATCCTCAAGCAGAGTTGCAAAGGGTTGAGCAATTGGCACGTGTTTGGGCTTCTGCGGATGCTGAATTGCCGGAGAAGTCGCAGAATTGACGACGACAGCAAACTAAACACTTGCGGTCGGGACGATCTGCCGAGACACCGGGAAAAACGCGAGCTTCATGCAAAGAGCAAGCTGAACGGCAATCGATGTCAAGAGCTGTTGAAACACTGAAGCAAACAAAAAGACGGCAATAACAATACGTCGCATATATGGCATTGCAACGAGTTGCTGAAACACCGGAACAAACGCGAGCTCATTACTAATGTTTTCCTCAGCATTCATCTAAATATCAACGACGAAAAATGGTTATATGAGAGGACAATGCTTGCCCCGAAAAATTATTCTGGAGCTAAAATAAATTTAAATATATATATATATATATATATATATATATATATATATATATATATATATATTAGAGGAAATAGTCGGTGAAGTGACAACATAAGAACGAAAAATCAGCAGAGATTTTCTTTGCCCCCGATTTCTGGCAATGTCTTTGGCCATCAGCTTTAGTATTTGTCTCTGATATCAATTGTGAAGAATGTAATATTCAGTGTATTAAATCAAATGTACGAAAAATTTACCTAAATACCGGTAAACTATTGTGTTTTTCCTTATTGGATTTTCATTATTTGCATAAAAGACTGAATCTGTATAGCTAAAATTTCAGGCGCTTGGATCTTACAGATTCATTTCGTTCGCAGTAATTAATAAGTACGCTGATGTTTTGTTTTTTATTATTAGATGATTGTATTAAAACTTTAGTGTTGAAAATAACAAACGGCTTAGGACAACTGAACATTTTTGGGAATTAGGCTGCAATTATACGCTATGCCCGCGTCTTTCTCACGTAATCTAGATTTTATTCATTTTATATTTTATCGCGTTGTTTAGTAATTCAATGGTTTTTAACATCAACAGAAGTGTGGGTAAGTCCTTACTGTTGGAAAGTAACCCATTATGACAACTGATTCTGCGCTATACACTTGAGTTTTTTTTACATAATGTAGCTATTATTTATATTATAATGTATTGCATTGTTCAGTATAGCAGTTTCTACGTCCACCGTGACGGCGTAATTTCATGATGAATTCTTGTATAACTGAGTGAGACAGATAGTAAAAACAAATTACATATCTCGTTTATTTCTCGAGATATCGAATGTCAAAAATTATTTATAGGTATATATTTTTTTTTTTCCTTTTCATGACGATTTTCTTTTGCTTCAGACTATGTTTCAAGTTGACCACAATCGCTAGAAAGAAATCAAAACACCCTTTGTACTTATCCAGCTTGTCGGGCTTTGTGAATCTGTCGAACTTTTTTCTGGTCCAGTTTGCGTTTCAAACTAACCACCTCAGTTTAGAGATTCAGTATCTCAAGAACAAAGCAAGATAACCCAATATTTTACTATTCTCTTTCAATGTGCCTCGACAAGTTAGATAAGAATACATTGTCAATTTGGCATAATCGAATTTTTTTCACGTCCAGGCCGCATTTCAATATAACCATGTCAGCTGTGAGACAACATTTAATGAGACGTGTAATCGAGATATATATAAAAAAATTCTTATATTTTCATTTGTGTTGTGGTACTACATAGGAATCCTCACGGAATTGCAACGTTGTGGTTAATACATACGCTGATGGTTTTATATCATTAGCAGTATGTATTAAACCTTTAGTGCTGAGAATAACAACGGCTTAGGACAGCTGAACTTTTTTTGGTATATATGCTGATGGTTTTTTATATATATATATTAAGCTGCAATTCTGCGCTATACACGCGTGTTTCTGATGTAATCTAGCTTTTATTGATTTTATAGCGTTGTTTAGTAATTCAATGGCTTTTAACAGTTTTTATTAATTTCATAATTTATTCAATTGTTTACTAATGCGGTTTTTACGTCAACTGTTGCGCAGCAATTTGATGATGAATTCTTATATAACTCAATGAAACAGATAGAAAGTAAAAAAAAAAATACACATCTCCCTTAGCTCTCGACATTTCAAAAGTCAAAAATTATTCATAGTTATAGATTCCTTTCATTTTGCAACGATTTTCTTTTCAATTGACCACAAGCGCTAGAAAGAAAACAAAATTCCGATTGTACATGTCCAGCGTGTAGTACCTTGTGACTTTGGGAAATTTTTTTCTAGTCCAGGTTGCGTTTCAAACTGTCAACCTCAATTTAGAGATACAATATCCCAAGGACAAAACAATGTTTTACTTTTCACTTTCAATGTGTCTCGTCAAGTTAGGTAAGAATCCATCATCTGGTTTAACGAGAAGTGTAAACGATATATAAAATGTTCAGTTTTGATTTGTCTTGTGCTGTTACATAAGAATACATCACCAAATTTCAACGCCACAGTTGAAAGATTTTTCATAAAAGAGTATTCACATGTTTCTGGTTGGACGAATACTGTTATAGTACTAAATCGGCAAGGAATTTTGTTTCCTTGTGAAGAAAGTTTAAATAAAACATTTCTGAGATATAAAAACTTAACTCAAACGGCAAGAATATTCTGTTAGGCGAAAAAGAGGGTGTAGAGAAATTGCTACAGGGGCGTGTGCTCTATCGCAATTAAATTAAACTATACAGCGAGCTTGATGGTTGAACGGTAATGCTCAAGCCTTGAACTAGAGATCACCTGTATTCAAATCTCCGTCCGGCCATCCATTTTTCTATTTTAAATGGTTTCACAAGCAAAATACTCAGGATGTGACGCATACCTCTTGGGCCCGGAGCTCAACATTAAATTTTTCCTTACTTTCTGACATAATCTAGCTGCCAGTCGTATTATAATCTATTTAAGTTCTCAATTTATCGAATGTCGGACAAAAATATCTGGAGTCACTGTATTCATAATAATTAATGCGTAGGCTGATGGCTTTTTATAGAAATAGAACTTGTATTAAGCCTTTAGTGTTGCAAACAAAAACAGTTTAGGACAAGAAAGCAGCTTTTCTTCATATTATAATTTATTGCGTTGTTTCGTAATGCACTTTATATGATAACCAGGGTGCCAAAGTCAATAAATGACTGAAATAAATCGAAAGAATTTCTTTCTTTTTATTTCTCGCTTATTTCTGAATAACTGATATACAACTGTGAATACCTGATATTCAACTAAACAGGTACGAAATAGAATTTAATTTTGAGTGCAAGATGAAGTAACATAATGAGAATTTTTTTTTAACTCCAGCGGCAGATGAGCCAGCACAATCAGACACATCTAATGTTTGACGCTACGAAAACTCGTTCAAAATCGATTCAGCAGTTTTCAGATAATGCTTGATTATTCTTAAAGTAAATGTGTCGTAATGGCTTAAGATATACGTAAAATTTTAATTTTTAACCCAAACTTTCAAATTCTGAAAAGCCGCTCAAAATATGTATTTTTTTGCGTAATGCCGGAATAAACAGATACATTTTTATGTATGTGGTATGTAATAATGTGCGTAATGTTTCGATTTTCGAGCAGTAACATTGGCAAATGTAATTAGGTTGAAATGTAACCTGGAGTAAAATGAAACTGACATTCCGTATCAAAGCATCCAAACCACCCCGTTCTTGGAAGTGTGCTGTTAAATCACCGGTTAGGTACCGGAAATGGCCGGCATGAAATCAATGAAAATTGGTAAGTATGAATCTGTTCAGACGAATAAAAATATTGTACGGATAGATCAAATTAAACCCACCTCTTCCTTGGTAAGGTGGGGATGAATCTAGGTATGCTTTAATTCCGGAAATTGATGGCCCAAATTGTATGAAACTTAAAACATGTTACTCATTGTATGAATAAAAACAGTGTATGGGTAAATCAACAACAATTAAACCGGGCAACGCCTGGAACTCTGCTAGTTTTTTTTTAGTAAAATTAAAACTTTATTCCACAATGAAGTTTCTGTAACTAATAAATAGATTAAATATTTTACTTATAATATTTTTACTATTGCTATTTTTTAATATTTTTAAGTATAATGAAATGAGAATATATTATATTTAAGACAGAACTAGACAATAAATATAACTTATAGCAGAAATTAAACATACAATTTAATTTTATAGGTTCAATACAACTGAGGTCGTTCTTAATGTGAACAGCAGTAGTCAGTTATTTATAATTATATCACTTGCAGATTGTTATTTTAGCTATAATGCTAATAATTATATTACTAAATGTATTATATTTCAAATGTCAAATTTCTGCAATATGTTTTATTAACAATCTACAGCAATCAAAATCTAAAATATTTATTTAGTTATACAACAATTTGAGGTTTAAAAATAGATATACCAATAAACTGCGATTTTCTTTGTTTAGACTAATTACTAAGCTTTCACACAATCTAATGCAATAAAACTACGGAAAGAGGAATGGGGATTACCCAACAAAATTAAGCGATTTTCGAAGTAAGTACTTCTACTAATTGAAAATATTAGTCCTTCTTATAACTAATAATATTCTTAACTATTTACTTTAAGTAAAAATTGTTGCCAGTTTTGTGAACACCAGTTCACAAATGCAACCAGAGAACATTCATCTCTGTAACAAGAACAATGTAACTTTACAATATGAAGCGAAAGCCCGAGTGCATATTTTCTTCTTCTTATACACAAAAAGCATGACAAATTGACTGTAAATTCTTTTTCAAATATTGAAACGAAACCACGTTAGTTCTTTGCGATTTTATTAAAGTTTATGTGACTGGAAGGTTATTTCTTATCTCTATGGTTAGCTGTTGAAGAACTATTAAACGAAAAAGCCGACCTCAATTGCATATGCAAAGTACATTGGAAGTGCTGAACGACATTTAGTACGGTTTATACATTTATCACACTGAATTACAAAAACAAATGAAGTACAAAAGAATTTAAATTCTTGGATAGATTGTAATGTATCCGTTCGATAGTTCCTTTATTGTAAACATTGCCACATAGTATCATTAACAAGCCATATTGGTAGGAGAGTAAACAAAAGAAATTTTACAAATTTACTCCAAGTTGTCAGCAGAATTCATATACGTTGTTCATGGTAAATGTAAGTAACCGCAATAAACACAGAGACGACTTTAAATATCATTGTTTTACCTTCAGCAAAAAACTGAATCCAAGCAGATTAACTACATTACAGATGTAGAAAAACTAATTATTCTTGCAATAAACTATGTGATACACTAAATTCTGCTACATATAGATTAACAACCAGGATAATGAAGACGAGAGAGGTATTAAAATTTAATTGCTGGTTGTTCCTAGTAAATAACCTTTTTCTTTCTTAAGAGTTCTTTACCCTTTTAGTACGGAGACAGCCTATACGGAAGTACCACTGTCAGAGAATCAAATCATTTTTCCTCACTTACAATAATAACTCTTCTTCTTATATAGGAACGAAGTCTTTCTCGGCGTTGAGAATGGATGTAGTCTTCTCGGGAGACTAGCCGAGTGAGTAAGATGTTTCCACACGATATTTCGGCGATCTCAGACTCCGTCGCCATCTTCTGGTGAAGATAGCGACGGAGTCTGAGATCGCCGAAATATCGTGTGGAAACATCTTACTCACTCGGCTAGTCTCCCGAGAAGACTACATCCAACTCTTCTTCTTCTTCTTCCTAGCATTTATCCCGCATTGCAGAGTCTGTGTTAGCGTACAATAATAACTCGAATTTGCTATAACCATCAGTCTTGAATAAACGTCTCTTCGCGAAGAAGACGGCGTGTAATGTTCTGGCCTCACATTCCTCAGAAACAGAAATCCATTTTCTGTCCTACTGTCCTGAATTCAGTTCTTCATGTTGCTCTGAAATCGCTTCTGGTAATTTCTGGCATAGTTACTACGTTAAGTAGTTGTCGCATTCCTTCTCGTTTCTTGACTACAATGCTTTCACGGCTTTAATACCCTCAATATAAACGCACAGTAAAGCCTCACAAAAATTAATATTATTTCCTCAATTACGGCTTCATTGATTGTGCTCGCTTGTTCGCCTTTATTCTGGGGAACCCAAGTTAATCCGAATTTTATCGAATTCCTAATTGTAATAGTTCAGGTAGCATTTTGGTCCATTTAACGAGTGATTAAACTAAATAAAAACTATCTTATTCTTTCTCCGATATTCAGTGTGTATAGAATAAGTGGTTGTTGCCGTAAGTTGTTTAATTTTTTCCATCTCCCTCGCTTCATTCTTCCTTTTTCCAATTCAAATACAAATGTTTCATTTTATCTTTCGTTTTATACTATTTATAATAGGTTTATTCTACAGTTTCCTCACTCATTATATTAATTTAGCTTACATCACTCCAGAAAACATAAACTAATATAACGAAAATTTTCATTTTCACAATCACCTATCTTAATCTTCCATTCATCATTCTATCTCTCCTTCTATTATCCATCACCAACCTGTGAATATTCATTTCATTTATCTCGTACTTAATGTCCTTTCTTTTACAGCTTACGTCACGGTAGCATAAAACAAACACTGATTTCACTAACGCTTTTGAGCTACTCTTTGATTCGTTTAGTTTTTCTCCAGATTTCAAATGAGTGCTGAGGAGCTACCGCTGCTGCAAGTCCGCTGGCATCAGCACGAGCAGATGCTATCATCGCATATTGGTCGTCTGCTCGCTAGTGGAGCCTTTCTTGACGTCACACTGTCTTGCTCGGGACAACTGTTCAGGGCGCACCGCGTCCTCCTCTCCGCATGCAGCACTTACCTGGAGGTAACTTCACTTCAATCTGTGGTATACCGATTTTTTACTAGTTTTTTTATGCTTATGGTTTTCTCCTAAATTCTCTATGTGTTTTTCAAGTGTATAAGGATCCAGCGAATAGTTCCTTTACCCAAACTCTGCCAATCTCTAAGGACCTATGTATCTATTTCTTTTTGCATCCATGTGTGTGCAATGAAGGAGTTCGTGAGTGGAATTCATTCATAAATGGATTATTCCGCAGGTATTAACAGCCATATTAATACTTCAAACGGGATTGCAACACTTTACGCAAAACACGTGGAACACATAAGTAACACGCTATTCATTGGAAGATCGTGCAGCGATATAAGCAGCTTCCGATGGCGGTAAAACATTACAGTAATTTTTACAGATTTAAACTCATTAGTGCCCAATACCAGCCACAAATATGTCGAACAGTTAACACCCAACATGTAGACAGTGAGGTTATGAATGATTATTTATCGACGATGGTGAAGACGGAATTCAAGAGCGGAGTAGTTCTCTGAGGATTTTAAAATGGCACAGATATTGAATGACTGGCTTAGTAACGCAACTAGGGACTATCATCCTGTGATGGGATGGAATGAATTACAGGAGAGTCTCACTAAAAGTAAAAATGAGGAAACTACAAAATTTGATATAGATTCTCATGAAATTATCAAGGAAAACAGAAAGCTAAAAAAACGCAAAGGGGCTGGTGTAGATAATATTGCTACATATTTATTAAAGATTGTGGAATACGATATTATACCTTACGTTGAAATTTTATTTAAAATGAATCTGGAGTTTTGCTGTTTACCAGAGGATTAGAAGAGAGTAATAGTAGTACCAGTTCATACAGGAGTAGTTACAAATAGGGTTTTAGAATTACAGACCAATTAGTTTGACATCAGTGATAGGCAAAATGACGTAGGGATTAATATGCAACTATATTAGAAATGTTTGCAGTATCAGAGTGGATTGAGAATTAAATATAATATATATATATCTGGTGGTTTGCGACGGCCTACGGTATCTGAGTGAACTAGAATGGATAAACAGTAAATGTATCAATGATAAATTCTTTGATTTACGTTACATGGCTCAACGTGACAGATACGAACCTGCAGTTAAAAGTGGAAATTACGAAGAGTGTAATTAGCACGAAAACGCGCTAAAAAAAATGATAAGTGGTGAAAGAACAAGGAATCGTTTAAGACAAACCACAATTGTCGAGAGATTAAGTTGCTCCAACGAACTGAAGGTCAGCGATCGTAAACCGAGTTTTGGACATGGAGGAAGGAAATATATTTCCTTCCTCCATGGTTTTGGAAGGCAGAGACGTTGAGCGAAGACTACACTATACACGACGGCGGCGGCGCTTGGTGGCGGCGCTTGGTGGTGGCTGAAGGAAATAGTCAGTCAACACAGGAATTCATTCTGCGTGGTTGGAGCCATTGCTGAGCGGTAATAGAAGTACGAGCGTTCCAGATAGCGGCGACGTCTCATCAAAAGGAAAGGAAGACCATTTTATTGATGCGCGCGCAAGCTGACTAGCAGTTATCTCCCTAAAAATTTTCTCTTGCTGAAAAAAAAAAGAAAAAAAATCTATGAATCATTCTTTGACATCGTACCTCATCTTGTTGTCATCAGTGATGACAGATTAGCCTTGTCATAAAACTGACAAGGAAATAATTTTTTTCTTTTGAGCCATAGACTGTTTTTTCACTGCTTAGGAAAGTGTTTGTGTAGTCAAGGAGTAGCTTTGCATAGCTTGTAGTGTTGGTGTAGTTCCTTTTTTTTTCAGTATAGCTTAATATTGTTCTGGGTAAAATGAAAAGTCAATCAGAAGAGGTTACTGTAGCAACGGAGGAAATTCCTGAGCATAGTGATGTGTCAGTAGTAGACATGCTTCGTGCATTTCAGGAAACAGTTATGAGGTCCTTTCAGGAATTAAAGGAAAATAATATTGTCTTCCAAAAGTCTCTTCAAAATTCGTTGGAAATGAAATTAGAGCAATTCAAAGAGGAATTGATCCATTATAGGGAACTTTGTGTTCAATAAGATATTGAAATCTCTTCCAAACTGAACCAGTATCGTTCTGATTGGCAACAGGAAACAGGCGTCTTGCACCAGAACACGGAAACACTTAAGAAAAGAGTCGAGCTGATTGAAGGGACGGAATATATTCATAGTGAAAGATTAATAAAGGTGGAAAATTACAGTAGGAATTTGGGAGAAAATCTTACGGGGAAGTACTCGATAGTAAAAGAGGAAGTTGACAAGCTGGCAGTAGGCGTTGAGAATTTATCATGCCAGGTGGAAAAAGTTAAGGCATCTACGACAGTGTGGGTGAGTGAAAGGTTGCAGGTGCAGGTACCGATTACTGTGGAGAAAGAGGTTGAGAAAAGTTTAAAGGTTCTAGTGCCCGAAGTTGTGAAGGAAGAAGTTGCTAAATGTCAAATTGCCCCAAATGTTAATTCAGTCAAGGCAGAACTGAAGAAGGTGACACGCGGCAGAGAAGAAAAATCAACCGGGATACGGGTAGTCTCGTGGGGAGACGCTAGATCCGTCGAGCACAGAAAGGAATGCTTTAGTTTGGAAATAACCCGCGACGTGATGGAACAAGAGACGGGCGATCAAGACATTCTTGATGAATTCTTCGATGTGTTTTCGGATGTGCCCGGACGCATTAGAGGCTACAGTTGTAAACTAAAGGTCAAATATGGACTCTTTCTTTATGTCTTTGAGTGGCAAATATAGCTTGGTTGTATTTCCTAAAGTTGCCCACTGTCCACTGCAGGCAATGCTTTGTCAGTTTGCGCGTAGCGTTTGCGTGTGCAGTGGTGCGTGTTCGCACATACTTAGTGTTTGAATGAGTATTTGTTGGTGTAAAGATCAAAAACAGTTAAGAGAATCAGTCGGCAGTGTATTTACTCTGCCATAGTTGTTGGTTTTTGTTCTGATATTTGTATTTTATTTTTTTTCTTCATATTTGTGTGTTTTCAGGTTCTGATTTTTAAATTGGTGCTGAATTTTCTATTTTGAACTTAGAATTAAGTAATCTGTGGCTTAAGTAATAAAATGTAGCCACGCAACCACCAGATATTCATTTTTAAATATTATACCAGATATTCATTTTTAAATATTATACCAGTTATTCAATTTTACATATTATACCAGATGTTCATTTTGTGTATATTGTGATGGGTGTTTTATGTGAATTACATTCAGATGTTAGCATTTCAGAAAAGGTTTGATTTCGTGACGAAGTTTTGGGCTTTGTCAAGCCCGTCATTCGTCAAACCGCACCGGTTGGGATGTAACATCACAGTGAGAATTACGGTGTTATAATATCGCAGGCACGCAGGAGGATTATCTCAGGAGTAAGAGAACAAAAGAGGTAGATGTTGTTTGGTTGGAAAAAAACAGTGAGAGAGCGTGTGCAGTATCAGAGTGGATTGAGAATTAAATATATATATATCTGGTGGTTTGCGACGGCCTACGGTATCTGAGTGAACTAGAATGGAATAAACAGTAAATGTATCAATGATAAATTCTTTGATTTACGTTACAAGTAGATAGTCCATTCTCGTATCCTTCCGCTGTGTGTTCTTGCGCTGCAGTAGATAGCCCCTTCTCGTATTCTTTCACTGTATGTTCTTGCGCTGTAGTAGATAGTCCTTCTCGTATCCTTCTGCTGTGTGTTCTTGCGCTATATCACCTGGCTTGTCTGAAGCTGCAGACGAAAAAGCCAATATTTCTCTCCCGACGCGGAAGAACGTATTGAGTATCCAAATATGCCCGGTAAAGTCTTCATAGTATATCACTTCGACTCTAACCACCATCACCAAATTTCCTCCTTAATACCTTAAACATTCAAATTCTCTGTGCATGAGATGGAAGATTCATTCGTTAAAAATGAATTCTTAATATTTTTGGTTTGCATGGACAGGATGCAAATAGGGTTTACACACTCTAATTTCTTAAAGGTACTCTAATGCAGAATTTAAAAACAAAAAATCTGTTTAAAAATATATCTCAGAGAGAAATACATGTTTATTTTAACAGTACATCAAAACTGGAACTCGGACAGTAAATGCAATACTTTAAATGCTTAAATTGTTCCCGGCTAGAGTAGATTTGTTTCAGTTTTTTTTTTTAACTGCTTAACGTCTCTTAACAGCGAGGTCTTTAGAGACGCGAAAGGATGGGGGGCAAGGAATGGGAAGCAATTCGGCCATGGCCTTTTGAAGGAAGAATCCCGGCATTTGCCTGGAGTGATTTGGGAAACGATGGAAAACCCAAGGCTTGTTTCAGGGCCATGAAAACTGGGCAAAATCAGGCTCAAATTAAATTTTCACTTATCGGTTTCGTCGAGACGGGGCTGCAGACAACACGCTGGTCGTTCTCCTCTCGACCATCTGTTTCCTTCGAAACAGGCGCTTCTCACAACGTTACCCACACCGAGAACACAAACACGACAAAAATATGCCGCGATAAAACGTGGCGTTGCTGTTGACACGCACACACCACACGTGCATACCCTCCCGGGTTACATCCGGTAATCCGCATACACACACACACGTGTGTAGAGTACGGGCTCTCACCCACTAGTGTCCGCTACAGCTTCTGCACTCGCATCCCGCGGCCTCCGGGATTGCCATCTATACCTGCGTCAAACAAAATAACCCAGCCGGCAACTTGACGCCAGACAGAAATGCCACCCTTCACCGTCTCACAAAACTGCTAGGCGAAATGTCTCACAAATACATGGAGAGGCGACGAAAAATTAATGACAGCAAAGACTGGACATTACAAAGCCCCAAACTACTGGCTGAAGTCTTTCTTCACCAAGTAAACTGAAACTCCGTGGTTTGATGTTCCATAATTGACCTCTCACTTCAGTTCTCATTTTCTTCAAAACTTTTACACCGCCACACAACTCTCCATTCGTAAACCAGTGTGAAAATGGCCGTATTTTGAAATGATCTGTGATGGGCCTGAAGCACTGTTTCACTTCTACTTAATTACATTCTTAACTGGCATTTGGCTGAGTCCATGTTCTTATCTAACGGCAACATTAAACAATTTTTTGAAAACTATTTTCTTAGTCTAATCATCTTATCTATTACAACATACATTTTTTAAATGTAAAGTTAACACAAAAATTCTCGCAACCTTAGATTGTGCAATCTAAATTCACACCCGTAATCGAAAAACTTGATGACAAAAATCATCTTTTAAAATAATATTGGCAAAACAAAATAAAAATCGTCATCTCATGCGAAAAAATATTATTTTACAGGTATTACCACCATTGATATAAAACGAAACGTTTCTACTGAAAACTATTCCCGTCTGCAAGAAAATAAAATCTAAACTTAATGATATATTTCCTTGCAACCCTACATATGAACAACTATAAGACTATACAACAATGAATTGTTATAAAAAAATAATATTCAAGACGACCTTAGTGTCAGTTCAGATGTACAGGGAGCTAAAGAGAAATTAAGTTTTCCAAACAACCAGTCAAAAGCAGGATCGAAGATACTCAATCAACAAACTCAAAAACATATCTATTCTTATTCTACAGCAATAATATCTTAAAAACAAATCTATCAAAAATACCTCCACCACATACAGTAAATTAATGTATGCTGGACAAAACAGCTGTCAAACCAAATTATCATAACTATTCCTACGATTATTTGCTACATTAAGAAACCAAAAGGCTGAAATAATATTTTGAAACCAAACCAATATATTTGCTCCCAGATAAATAGTATTTTTAATAGATCAGAAATTGTCTGCAGACAACACTTTCCCTCCAAGTGAACCACGGCAATATTGCAACCTCTGATTCTGTAATTTCCAAAGAGAAAATAAAAAAATTTTAATCCCTTCTTCGGAACCAATATTTTGTTGCGTACCCTGGATAAATTTTTATAACAAATTCTCTTATCTTGGCATGCGAGAAACCATTCCCAGCTATTGGATTCTGTCACTCCGCAAATGCTGAAGTATCTGTATGGAAAAACCGGTTTGGACACCCCTCGGTCCCGGACCTGCCAGCCAATACAATCGTGGACATCTCTGAAGGGCGTCGGCTCATTACAACAACTGTTTTCTCTACCTCTAGAAATTGAATGTAACTTCTATCCCCATATTCATGGCCAAATCCGTAAGAAGTAAAGCGTCTATTTGTGTAAATGACTTGATCTTCTGAAGGATGATTTACTGAATCAGCTGAATTCCTGCCCCGTGTCGCAGATGTTTTACTTATTTGCTCTTTACTGATTTCGCCTAAAATGTGATTAATGTTAGTACCAGTATTCAATGTTTCAGGGCCAGATTCTTCTACATCAACAACACTCGTTACAGATGGAGCAACTGTCTCGCATACTGAGGCGAATCCATTAAGAATTTCCTGCTTCATATCCGCTAACATATTTTCAGTTTGACTTTGAGATTTAATTACAGTGTCCTGGATTTTATGCATGTTCCGTTAAAACCTTAGGTATTTTATGAGAATCAGCTGATAATACCAGTGGCTGACTCATATTTGCATGTGGACCCCTGAAGGTACCAGATGACTGACAATTGTCCATAATCGACTTTATCAAATCCTACGATAAGTTGATAAATTCTACCAACTCATTGTAACCGTGTAGCGGGTATTTCGGGCCATAACCGAATTCAGTTCCAAAGCTCTTACTATTGCTAATCAAAAATAGAACTCGCCAATAATAACTCCAGACAAACAGCCGAAGAATCGTACAACATATCACGATATAAGATGTCAGGATATCCAGCAACATCTCCAAAAAGATGAAACTCATTTTTTTTAAGACAAGCTAAAATTATCCAAAAACCAGCAACGTCATTTTTGGAATAATCTACATGCTGATCTAAACATAAAAAAGACACATCGACAACTAACTCATACAATACAAATCTGCACCACGTACACTGTATCAAAAAATCTGCAATAGAAGTATTAGAGTATAATATTGTTAACATAAAAATATAATTAAAAATATCCTGCAATAATGGAAAATGATTTTATGTAACTTGTATTATTAATGTATTTGAAACTGTCTAGGCATGCCCTATAAATTTCAAATTTAACACACATAATTTTGAAAAATTAACCCCTAATTTAAAAATGTTCCTAATTACAAATATCGTACCCCACGTTGGGAGCCAATGAAATGTCTTGACTCTTTAAGACCCTAAATATTCAAATTCTCCGTGCATGAGATGGAAGATTCATTTGTTAAAAATATATTCTTAAAATTTTGGTTTGCATGGACAGCATGCAAATTGGGCTTACACACTTTAATTACTTGAAGGTACTCGAATGCAGATTTTTTTTAAAAATCAATTTATAAAATATATCACAGAAAGAAATAGATTTTTATTTTAACAGTACATCAAAAATGGATTCAGGCAGTAAATGCAATACTTTAAATGCTTAAATTGTTCCCGGCTAGCGTCGATTTGTTTCAGGGCCATGAAAACTGGTCAAAAATAGGCTCAAATTAAATTGTCACTAATCAGTTTCGTCGAGACGGTGGCTGCAGACAACACGCTGGTCGGTCTCCTCTTGTCCATCTGTTTCCTTCGAAACAGGCGCTTCTCATAACGTACCCCAAACAGAGAACACAAACACGACAAAATGATGCCGTGATAAAACGTGGCGTTGTTGTTGACACGCACACACCAGACATGCATACTCCCCCGGATTGCACCCGGTAATCTCGCATTCACACACACGTGCGTATAGTGTGGGCTCTCACCCACAAGTGTCCGCTACAGCTTCTGCACTCGCACCCCCCCGGCCTCCGGGAGCGGTATTAATACCTGCGTCAAACAAAACAACCCAGCCGACAACTTGACGCCAGATAGGAATGCCACCCTATACCCTCTCACAAAATGGCTAGGCGAAATGTCTCACGAAAACATGGAGAGGCGACGAAAAATTAATGACAGCAGAGGCTGGACATTACAGTACCCACGGTTTTTATACGATATCGATGGAACTTTGCGCACGCAAACTATAAAGCAGACAGAAAAGTAAGTGCCTATGTTTAGATTGCAAGAACTGAAACCCTCTTCTCCTTTATCTCTTCTGGCCTCGCATTCGGGAGGACGGCGGTTCGAATCCCCGTCCGGGCATCCAGATTTGGGATTTCCATGGTTTCCCAAATCACTCCAGGCAAATGCCGGGATGCTACCTTAAAAAGGCCACGGCCGAATTCCTTCCTATTCCTTGCCGCCATCCTTTCCCGTCTCTAAAGACCTCGCTGTTGAGAGACGTAAAGCAGTTAAAAAAATCCTTTATCTCCTCTCTTATTTTTTTGCCAATATTCTGTATACAAACTCATAGTTTTTATCCGATATCAATTGAACTTCACAAACGTGTACTTTAAAACAAGGAGATAAAAACGGTCTACATTTGGTTCTCAAATTCCGACCTCTGATCCCTTTTATTCCCTCTTCTCTTATTTTTCAGTGTTCCTTACAAACATTTATTCAGTATGGATGGAACTTTTCACATGTATAAATTAAAGCAAAGAGAAAAATGCTGTCCATCTTTGGTGTAAAAAAAAACCCACCCACTTTCCCTATCACACTAATTAAGAAAAATTTACACTTGAACCCATTCAGTTTTTTAGAATTGTCTTGAAAACGCTGGGGAAATTAAGCAAAGTAGATAGCAACATTATTTAACTACACATTATTACCTGTTATAAAGCACTAGATAGATTACTCACAAAGAAATTCGAAATTGAATTTTTAAAATTATTTTAATTTTTTGTGACAACACAGAAATCTAATGTTTTTCTTTGAGGTCGACGGAAGTTTGAACACATTTAATTTAAAACATCTGAAAATGATTTTTATATTTAGTTTAAAAAACTGCACCCTCTCTCCCGTTTCATTCCTCTTAATACTGATATACATGTGCTACTTTTCTGTGCTTAGCATACATCTCCAGAACAATCAGATTCTTTTCTTTTGTATATATGCTGATTGGAATCACCAAAAATTTTTGCATATCCAAGACCATTTCAATAAACTTAAATTTGAATGAAACTGTGATTAAAATTTATACATAAATATCTAATTTTTTATCAAATACAAACTTTCAAATGTATTCCTTTAATCTACATGTGTACTGAAGTCTAGCAATTGTGAAGCATTAACGGGTCACCTAGTATACTATAATAATCTGAAAAGGAAGACTATATTTCGTAGGATGATAGAATGAGATGGAGGATTGTGATATAGTAGAAAAGATCGTGTTGGAAGGGGAACTGTTTTTTGTCGAATTATTCACGTTAAAAACGTTTTTTCATTGAAGATATGCTCATGGCTTTATCAATATGGGACATTAACGGTATTTCAATTCATTTGTTAAAGTCTATAAAATTTTCTGCACTCAGAATTGTTTCAAAACATTGTTTCTAAGCAAAAATTTAGGAGATGTATTTTCTATTATAATTGTTTTCACCTATTTACAGTCACTGTCGAACCTTATAAAATCATTAGAATTTTATGTAGAAAAGCATAAGAGGCTTGTACACCATCGATTATTAAACTTCACCGACGAAGTATACAATTTTCGGAAACTGTGCTACAAGATAATTTCTTCCGATCAGTTTATACTATCACATAGATAACTATTTTAAAAGTATAGAGCTGCTCTGCTTTCGAAGTTCTCTCTTAAGGAAACCGTCAGCTGTATTGAATTTATCATTTGAAAAATAGTGGTGTTGTAATGCTGAGTATTAGGTTCGATTACGGTTTGAGGCACTTTTATTGTTGCTTATAAATTGACTGTACTTGACATTGAATCCACATTAAAGTTAATACTATTGAATATTTAATTTTTACAATACCTGTTTCATCCATTAAAATTCTAATTGACCATAAATACTTACTTCTGCCGTTAGTAAATACTTAGCCTTCCGCAACAATGCCAGATGGGACAAGATTATTTTAAAATTTAATCTGGTCGAATTTAGAAATGCATCAATTATAATATCTTAATTGCGTTCCTCATCTAATATTATTTTCTAGTCGTGGGGTGGGGAAAGGTTATTACTCTTAGAGATTATAATTTGTTGTTGCATTTAACGCTGTAAATTGACTTTTTGTGACACCTAATTGTTCCAGGTTATTCCCGTAGTTTCTAAACGTGTGTAAATTTAAAAAAAAAAAAAAAAAAAAAAAAAAAAAAAAAAAAAACTGATGTCTGCTGCAACTGTTAAGATTTATCTAGACGTTCTGTGAAAATAGTCATTAATATTCGATAATACCAGACATAAATGTGCTTGAAATAGTTAGTTATGAGAAGTTAACTTAATAGATGATTCTTTTTATGGCTCAGTGCATTCGATTAAACCCTCTGGTTTATATAAAGAAGATTTTATTCAGCTTGATTTAATGTAAATGGTTTTTTTCTGATGTGTTAATTTTTATCTATTTTTTACAACAGAAATTACATATTTTATACATAAGCAATGGATATGTTAGAATAGTTTGAAAAAAAAAAAAAAAAAAAAAAAAAAAACAACAACAACAACAATATAGTTCGGAATCAGCGACCGCACTGCATTGTTACAAGTCCAGAACTGTAGGCACTACACCACGCCAGTGGCTCCATTAGTTTGCTCATCCTGCCCATAAGCAAACCAACTTATATGGAAATATTCGGCCAATCAGACACTTCAATGCGGGGAGCTAAGGCACGTATCTGCCACCAAACTTTTTGATTTTATGTTAGGTAATTTGACATTACGAAATGAATTGTCTGAAATATGGAAGCACCTTGATCAACATCCATCAATTGGATGCCTTCATGGGAGGACTCAAGAGACGCGCTACAGTTTGCTGTGACATCGTGCTTTTCCTGTGTTACCACACTGTGCAAAATGAGGGAAATAGTGTCTGACGGTAGCGGTCACGTTTAATGATAAAGGCTGTACACACATGGAAGAAACTAATGCTTTATTATCTTTCGATTCCCTTGGTACAAAAGTGTTATGGCGTCATGTTCTTCGAGGTTTCCTGAAACTAAGGTGTTTAGTTCTAATTCCATTTGAAGGAATCGGTTTTGGGTGGTTTACAACGACAGATTTTAAGCTGCTTGAAATATATACCCTTCTAAGTAATAAAACTTAAATCATAAATACAATGCTCTGGTCCAGCGGAGATTACATTTGGCTATATCCAATGAGGAAGAAACTTCTTGTTTCACTTGTGCTGGTTCAGAGGAAAATGAGTTGAACATGCAGTGCAAATTACTAATAAATCCGTTTTTCTTCATTTTAAAATGTATTTTATCTATATCAATCTTTATTCAGCATTGATAATAAAGGAAAAATTTGCAGTTCAAGTTGACAAATACAGTGGTATTGAGAGTTCATAATGTATTTTTCAGTTTAACGAAAATAAAATCACAGGATCACTCTAGATGAAGGGAGGAATATCTCATTTCATTAATAGCTTAAAGTGAAACGTATTTTTCTTCCCATTCATTTCATGTGCGATATTTTACTAAACGGCTGAAACTCGTTAGCTTACCCTCGTGTTTTTATCATTAAAACATATGAGTACACCAACTGCAGTTCTCCGTTTTCTAACAAATCTACCGCGTTCAAGCGTCTATGTTAATTCTCTTGTCATGGTTCATTCAGTTCTGACGATGGACTATAGTAACGTTTTTCGCTCCGTAAGATGAATACTACGTCGATTAACAACTAAACTATCGGAGATCTACATTTTGTTTCTGCCATACAATCTTACCCCAATCTCCGTAATAATTTTATGACACTTTTGTAAGGGACGTGTCAGCGGTTACAAACCCTATGTCTCTTCTCTCCACATTCTCAATACTACTTATCAATCCCTCAATCCCTTGCGGTATGCATCCCATACACCACCACAATACTCCAGTGGACGCCCAAGAGATTTATAAGCCTTTTCTGTTAAAGATACATTACAATCCTTCAAAACTGGCTTGTTAAACGCTTTTAAACGAATATTATAGTTTCATGGTCCTCTGAATTGTTACAACTGGGTGCTTAAAAGATTACACATTCCCAACTGTAGTGACCTCTTTGGTCTGAATTTAATTTTAATTTATTGATCGTACTATTCTGGGCTCCACGCTGCTATGATTTTTGCATTGATTACAATTACATATGATCATAACACACATGACACATCAATTAGGAACATCAAGGGAAAATTAAATTGAGTTTACAATATTCATAATACAGAAGGATCTAAATGATTCAAATTTATTGTATTAAGTTTTTCTTGCAGTGCAGGGAACAGTTTTTTGACGTACAGTTAATCGATTAATCCAGATAGAGTTATCTCAGGCCGCTATTGACGGGCGACGAGTTGTTGCAATTAGTCTTTCACTGGTGGGTGTTGTTTTACCATATTGTTTGCTGGAACCGGTACGTGTCGAAACAACACACAGCATGCCCCAGATGACTGCCGTCGACCGCCCTCGGCAGAAGTCGTCCTGCTTCCCGATTTCTCTAGTGCCGTGGTCGAAACCCTTCTCCTCTTCTTCGGCATTGCAGCTATCCACTCCCCCACCGTATCGTCACCACTTCCCTTTTACATCACGAACACATGAAAAATGAAAATAACATCTCGGAGTAGTCCACGACCAACAGTTCTCCCCTCTGTCTCGGCAGACGTCTGGTCTTTACCCGGCGGCGCGTCGAAAGAAAAAGTGTGATGGTTTTTTCTTTTGCCCAGCTGCGCAAGGCGGCAACTGGAAGCATTTCGAAAATCAAGCCTACTGTGGGCCATTACAACATAATTGATTAGCTAGCTTTGTATTCATTTGCGACTAGTTTCTCTTTATTCGTTAGACACGTCAACTTATGCCTATGGCAATTTAACTTAAGTGATCATTCATCGCATTGAACCTTTAAACAATCGGCATGACACTTTACAACACCTGCACTTTCAGCAAACAATCTCAATTGCTATTAACATTATATCCAAAATCGTTTATAGATTACGTCAGTAGTAGTGGTGCCATTACATCTTTCGCTTTACACTGCCAACTCATCTTAGTAGGAATTAGATAATTTTCCTCCAACCACGACATATTGATACCATCCAGTCAAGAAATATAATTTCCATATATCTGTGCCGATTTTCCACATTCTTGGATCGCTGATAAGAGGCATTTGTGTGCAAACGTATTGAAAGATTTCCGTAAATCCAAGAAAATTTTCATCAGTTAATGATTAAATAGAGTGAGCTGTATTTCACACAAACTGTTCTTTCAAAATCTATGTTGATTTGGTGCAATAATTTGTTTTCATCTAAAAATTTCATAATTTTCGAACATATAAAGCGTTCCATAATCCTTTTGTTGGCAGATTTTAGCTAATTCGGCTCCTGGTTAAAGAAGGCAGGATGTTTTAAGTCAATAAGATATAAATTACAGGCAGCTAAACTAAGGCAGTTTGGAGGCCTTTAATACAATGTTTGATTTCCTTTTGGGAATTTATATATACCAGAGTCCCCACTTCAAGGATTTGATAGGGAAACTAATTACTAACATCGGCGGTAGTTTGAGTTCCTAGAGAAATACTAAAACAATCTTCCAAGCAGTTGACAACCATCAAAACTTCTTCTCCTCACACAAACGTTGCAAAAGAGCCCACCTTAATATCAACCAAGTGTATGACAAGTAGACCAATACAATTGCCAGGCAAACACGAAAAAAACGCCAGATAAAAAGTGAGTAATAGCTGAGATACGAAAACGAATAGGACAATTAGCAACTGTATCCTTACCCGAAGTTATCATAGTATGTTTGCGATATAAGGTTAATTAAAACCGGCTTAAAAGGGTGTTTTAACAATACATTATTTAACCGGTTTAAACTCTTCAAAAATCCTAAAACGTTTCTGAATTCCGCAAAAACACGTGACAGATCCTGGCTCACTGTTGCTGCAATTTAGAACCACGAACTCTATTAATCAAGACAATCTGGTTCTATGAAATGAAGTCTTCACGGGTGTACCGCCGGATAGTGTTAACATCTGGTTCTATGTTTTTACTGGAAATCAAAATTGTGGTAAGTTTTAGTCTGGTTTCACACCAGCAAAACTTTGAATTTCATACATTTCCCTATACGTATCATTATCAACAAACATATTGGCAAAAAATGTGCTCGTTTATATGTGGTTTCCGACTTACGACCTTTCGGCTGCTAGACCTGACTCGCCACCACGACACTACGCATTATCTCCAAGAAGCCAAGCCTAATAAAACTATAAAAAGCACTATAAATCATGTTTACAGAATGCATTACATCTAATAGTAGGAAAAGACGATTTACCTAGCTCAGGATAGAAGGGGTATACTTATCCTTTTCAATTCATGACTGTATTCCACCCCAATCTGAAAAGCGCAGATACGCTGAACGATTGCAATAAAGAAATTAAAAAAAAAATAAATAAATAAAAAAAAAAAATTAAAAAAAAAAAAGGATAGAAGGAGAGAGAGGAGTAGCCACTTGGCTTTAAGGAGAAGGCACAAGAGATTATTCTTAAATTAGGAGTTATTTGAAACTGTTATTCAAACTGTCAGAAGTTATTACTTCTTTCTCTTTTAGAAAAATTTGAAGAGATTTCGACTTACATAAAGGACATATAAGATGATTCTTTAATAATAAATGCATGGCTATATGTATATGAGATACCGGTATTCAGAATAATTCTTTCCCACAACACTGCGTATGAAATACAGCCACACAAATTCTTTTCTGTAGACTATAGTCGACTGGTAGCTACATTGCGGTTAGTAATAATAATTTGATTCAATTTCTTAATATTGTAGGTGAACATTAGGTATGGGTAGGTATTTGTTTTTCAGTGTTAAAATTTTTTCATATTATCTGATTACTAGGCAAGTGGTAGAATCATTTTTTTAGTCATTTTAATAATAACCTTCATGTGGACACATCATGTTTTTCAAATACATATGTGCTTTTAGACAAATGAAATAAAATGACAACTAAAAATGTATTGAATTTGATGTAGCTTTGAACCCACGAGCAATACCTCGCCACGGTTACGTGTTACCACTCAGCTATGATGCTTTATAGCAATAAAGCCTCGTAAAATATAAAAGCGAAGGAATGATATATAAAGATATAAAATTTCGTGATTAAATAGTTATAGATAATAAGTGCAAAGAATCAAACTATTATAAAAGATGTAATCATTTAAATAAAAACATGGTAGATCAAATGTGAAAAATAATAATTTATCACATCGTCAATCCCCCTCTGTACTTCGGATAATGTCTAGCTATGAGACATGATTCCCTGAATATGAAAATGTGTATAACACTGTTAGCAGGAAGATAATATGTCAAAGTTGTAAAGTCTTAACTTTCTTCTTTCCAGCCAAGAAGTAAACACTTATAAGACATAAAGCATTTAAAACGAGCAGCACATTCATTTTAATATTCTATTGATTTTCATACAAATTATTCAACTTTAGGTTTCAAATAATAGCTTATTTTTAAAAATACAGTAGGAATCTATGTTTACTGCATATAGATTCTAAAATAACGTTAAGTCATGCATCTATAGACGATCTGGAAAGATTTAAAAACCATTATTTAGGTAAATAATACGTTGAATCAATATTTCAAGTGTAATTATAATTCCTGTTAACCTCGTTGTGCCTCGAGAATCGACTTACTGTTTCAATCACTCGAACATACGTGCTTATCTAATGACTTTTTATGCCGTAGAACGTAGCTGATTTACGCATCAGACTAGTAGCAATCTGGTAGATCCGACTTGTGGATGTGACTGACAGGCTAGTTATTTACAACCACTTTCAAAAAATTTGATATCCAAAGATGGTTTGTAATTACGAACATGTCGTGTACTAAATACGGATATATTCCATGATCCATATAAATTTTTCTGTATATTTTAAACTAATTATTGTTAATGAATCAATCACCTTAGCTATGATAAGTGATCTTCTGTTTGCCATCCCTAAATATATGTCTCTATAAATGTATTTCTCCTCATTTATTAGACTTTTCAGCATCTTGTACTACTATCTCTGGTAAATTGAACAATGTATCTGTAAAATGTTCCTTTGGTTAGTTTTAAGCCTCACCTGTATTTATTTAACACTGGTCCTGGTGAGTAAATGTTAAAGCTCTGGCCCCGCATTCAGGGAATCAAATTAAAATCTCATCGTCCACTTTTTCGGAAAAATTCTTTGTTAATTCATGATTTTACATAATTGGAGACCTTACTCTTTAAAAGGATAAGTCATTTATCGATTTCGGTTTGGTATCGAAGTAATTTTTTTAAAGGTAGAAATAATATTAATACTTTTGCCCCCTTAAGGTTCGAATTTCAAAAAATTCCTTTTATATAACATGGTGTGACCAAAGCGGACACCTTGGTTCTTAAAATGATACCTTATTTCTCGATTTCGGTTAGGCATCAAGCGAGGTAAAAAAAAATAAGTTTTAGAAATGATGATTTTTTGCCCCTTATTGGAAGAATTTGAAGAAAGTTCTTTCTTAAAATATGATGTCACCAAAGCGGATACTTCAGTTTTTAAAACGATAACTCAGTTATCGATTTCGGTTAGGTTTCAAAGTCGTTCTTCGGCAGCCGTTACGTGAAACAGTGCCTTCTGTGTTGATTTAATTTAAAGTGTTTGGTTAGCCTTGATTTTATCTTTACATATTTGTTTAGCAGCCCCAGTAGTCAAAAGTTCTTCGGCAGCCGTTACGTGAAACAGTGCCTTCTGTGTTGATTTAATTTAAAGTGTTTGGTTAGCCTTTATTTCATCTTTGCATATTTGTTTAGCAGCCCCAGTAGTCAAAAGTTCTTCGGCAGCCCTTACGTGAAGCAGTGCCTTCTGTGATAATTTTAATTCAAAGTGTACTTAGTATTAGCTTCATCCCTGTATATCTGTTTGTTAGTAGCAGCAGCAGCAGCAGTCGTTCGTCGGAACCGTTTCGTGAAGTAGTACCTCCAGTGATAATTTAATTCAAAGTGTGTAGTTAGATGTAGCTACGCATATTTGTTTGTCAGTAGCAGCAGCAGCAGCAGGAGCAGCAGCAGCAGTAGCAGCAGTTTGTCGGAACGGTTACGTGAAGTAGTACCTCCAGTGATAATTTTAATTCAAAGTGTGTAGTAGTTGTAGCTTCATCCTTGCGTATTTGCATGTCAGTAGCAGCAGCAGCAGCAGCAGCAGCAGTAGTTCATTGGAACCGTTAAGTGTAAGTAGTACCTGCAGTGATAATTTTAATTCAAAGTGTGTAGATAGTTGTAGCTTCATCTCTGTACATTTGTTTGTCAGTATCAGCAGCAGAAGTCGTTCGTCGGAACCGTTATGTGAAGTAGTACCTCCAGTGATAATTTAATTCAAAGTGTGTAGTTAGTTGTAGGCTTCATCTTTGTGTATTTGCTTGTCAGTAGCAGCAGCATTCGTTCGTCGGAACCGTTATGTGAAGTAGTACCTCCAGTGTTAATTTAATTTAAAGTGCGTAGTTAGCTTAAGCTTCGTATTTGTATATCTGGTTATTGACAAAAAAACTCCTACTGAGAACGCATAATGAGTCCGTTTTCCCGTGTACTCCTTAGTTTTTCTTTCTACAAGGTAGTATGTGTAGGGACTGTTGTTGTTGTTTGCAGACGCAGGCTGAGGTGACTGATCTGCGCATCCAGCTTGCAGCATTGGTAACATGAGTTACACAGCTGGAAGCAGCCGCAAGTGAGTGCAGTAGATGCGGTATTGGTGACCCTGCAGAAGCAAAGCGGCTCGCAGGTTCTCCCATACCGGTCATCGTACCTGCAGCCCAGGCCGAGACATCGGAAACTCTGCGGCCGTCATTTAGTGGTGGCTGGAGTGTTGTGTCTTGACGTTGACGCCGCATGCGGGGACAGTCGTGCAAGCCTCATTCCCAAGAAGGCGAGCTTGTTCCACTGTCCAACCGGTTTACACTTTGTCTGGAACTGATTCAGTCCTGAAATCGTTCGCCTGTGAGTTGGCAGCCCCACAGCCCGGTAAGTCTGGACAACTGTAGAAGGGTGTTTAGTGGTCGGTAGCACCAAAGTTAGGCTCTTTATCGAGCCCCTTAGGGAAACGGCGAGTTGGTAGGGGATGAATTCCAGTATCCATTCATTGTGTATTCCGGGGGGTCTGAGAGGAGATGTGGAACAGGCCATCCCGGATGCCATTGAACGGACGGGTTTGCAGCCAGCTGCGGATTGTAGCTCATTTCAGCACCTATGATGCTTGCCGCATAGGGTCGGAGGTTATCCTCTCTTCCTTTTGGCGACTTGCAGAAAGAGTGAACTCTGTGGCCATTGGCCACAAGATTTCTGCTGAGCTAACCATCTGCAGCATTGCCGATAGGACTGACTGTGGACCTCTGGTTCAGAGCCGTGTTGAGGGGCTTCTGTGATAGTCATGGCTGCTGATTCCTTGATCATCGCCCTGGGGTTGAGTCTTGTAGGGATCACTTGGATATATCAGGGGTGCACTACACACGGGTGATAGGGGCCGTGTGGCATGCATTGGTGGTGGGGGGGGGGGTGGTTAAGCTGAGGGAGGATGATCCTGAGGAGGAAATTGAGTTGCGGACAGCAAAGATAAATTCAGCACCACGTGTTAGGAGTAGCTTAAAAGAATCCCGAACATTAAAAGTACTAGTAGTTAACCGCAGAAGTGTTTGTAATAAACAGCCTGAACTCGAAAACGCTATTAGTTGTACAGATGCTGATATCGTAATAGGCACAAAATCTAGGTTAAAACCGGATATAAGTTCCACCGTAATTTTTAATAGTAACATGAACATTTTCCTTAAGGATAGGTTGCATTCCCAAGGATGTGGTGTTTTTATAGCTGTTAGTAAGTACCTCCCATATAGCGAAATAGATGTCAATAGTGTCTGCGAAATCATATGGATCAAGCTCAACGTAGCTAGGACAAAACTCGTGATAGGCTCCTTCTATCGCCCACCAGATGCAAGCGTAAATATTGCCGAGGCCTTAAGGAATAATGTAAATAATATAGCACACCAATTTCAGGACCATACAATAATGCTAGGTGGTGACTTTAACTTGCCAGATATCGAATGTACTAATTACGTTCACGTTATTAGGGGCAGGGATAAAGCAGCTTGCGAAATCATTATAGACCTCTTCTCAGATCACAATATTGAGCAGCTCGTAACTGAACCAACGCGATGCCTCAATGGTAACTGAAGTGAACTACACTTAATGGTTCCTTGAGGTTTATTTCTATGTACACAAAACAACTGGTAACAATAACAAATGTGGTACAGTTAGCGGGTGACCGTCGAGAAATTTAGCCTGGTCCTGATCCGGGGTAGAGAGAGACGGCTTCTACTTCTCGCGAACTTCCGGTGGTCTTCTGTAGTTGAAGCTGGTTCCGCGGTCAGGCCGGAACTGGCGGTGGAGCGGCCGGCTACGCTTATATAGGCGGCCTGGCGCAGGAATTCCGTTGTGTGGTAGTACGGCGACCTCTGTAAGAAATAGTCCCACTTAGCCTCTAGATGATTCTATTTGTTTTCCTGGTTTGTTTTGATGCCTTTGCGCCTGTTTGGAGTCGTATATGTATCCCGGCGTGCAGGCGCGTTGTGTGTGAGGTCTGCCTGGCAGGGGCCTTTACTGGCAGACTGAACATACCTCCCTCCCGGGGGGGGGGGGGGGGAAGCGATGTCTGCGACGTCTGCGAGGTCGTCTGCCGCGGCGTCCTGGAGCAGACTATGAAGGCTACCTCCGGGAGAGTACGGAGCTGTTCCCCTGGCGATGCGTGCCGACCTGCGTCGTGGTGCAGGTTGTGGTGGAGGTACTTGTGGAGCTAACGGCATCGGTTCGTCGGCGTCGATGGCCGGGGGCTGTACGGGGGGCGCTGAAGATGGTCCCCGCAGGTGATCGAGAGGCTGCGGCTGAAGGGTGTCGGAGCGACCGACAGGTTGTGGCGTCGGTGGTGGCGCTGTAACTGTCCCTGAGCAACGGTTAGACGGCAGGAGTGGTGGAGGTGGCAGGGAAGGAGAGGAAGAAGTGGATGGCCGTGGCGTGGTGGAAGAGGACGGTGCCGTGGGGTAGCGGAGACGTAGTTGGTTTCGATGGCGTCGCACTATCCGGCCATCCAGGCTGACGTCGAACAGTTGGCGGCCCCGGGGCCGCTGGATGACCCCCGGAAGCCAACCGGCCCGGGAGCCAAACCCGCGGGCCCAGACTAGGGAGCCCGGGGTGAAACGGAATGGGCCCGAAGGTACCTGTACTTTGGGCGGGGGTAAGAGGAGATGGAGGAGAGTGCGAGGTTGGCGGCCATGCAGCAATTCCGCCGGGCTTTTGGCCCCCACTGGAGTGGTTCGATAGGAACTGAGGAAGAGTGTCAATGCCTCTTCGAGTTTGTGACTTGTGGTGTATTTGGTCATTTGGGTTTTGAATGTTCTGACTAGCCGTTCCGCCTCCCCGTTAGATTGGGGGTGGAAGGGCGGGGTGAGGAGGTGTTGGATATTGTTGGCGGTACAGAAGGATAGGAATTCCTGACTTCGAAAATGCGGTCCGTTATCTGTGACGATGGCGTATGGTAATCCTTCGATGGAAAAGATCTTCGTGAGGGCTGAAATGGTGACCTCTGTGGTGATTGTGGAGCAACGGACGACATATGGGAAGTGGGAAAAGGCATCCGTCACTAGGAGCCACTGGTGGCCTAGGAATGGGCCAGCGAAATCGAGGTGAATGCGTTCCCAGGGTCCGGACGGTGCCGGCCAGGAAAGGAACTTTTGAGGGGGGCGGGGCAGTTGTCGGGCACAGATGGTACAGCGCCGCACCATCTCCGTGACATCCGTGGTAAGGCCGATCCAGAATACATGACGTCTGGCAAGTGATTTGGTGCGGGCAATTCCCCAGTGTCCTTGGTGGAGAGTTTGGAGGATTGTCGGCTGTAGGGATCTCGGAACGACGACCCTCGGGGTGGAATTTGGTTCTGTGCGGAGAAGCACTCCCTCTACTACTGAGAGCTGGTGGCGGATGGAGTAGTAGAACTTGAGGTCTTGATGATGGCGTGGAGGGGAACGTGTTTGCCACCCGTGTTGGATGTGGTGTCGGATGACACGGAGGAGGGGGTCCTCCCCTGTGGCTGCCGCGACTTTTGAGGCCGTGACTGGAAATGTCTTCAGTGCTTCTTGTATGTCATCGTCGATCTGGAACACCAGAAGTTCCGACTTGTCGAAGGCAAGGTCTGGTCCCTGCGGTAGTCTGGATAAGGCGTCTGCATTGGCATGCCTGGAGGTGGTACGGAAGTGCATGGTATATCTGAACTGGGACAGGAATAGTGCCCAACGCTGGATGCGGTGGGATGTTTTGGTAGGCAGACGTGTGGACGGATCAAATAGTGATAGGAGTGGCCTGTGGTCGGTAATGAGATGAAAAGAAATCCCATATAAAAGGGAATAGAATTTGGAGCAGGCAAAAACAATAGCTAGCGCCTCTTTCTCGATTTGAGAATATTTAAGCTGAGCAGCCGATAGGGCTTTGGAGATGTAAGCTACGGGGCGTTCCGTGCCATCTGGTAATTTATGAGATAGAACTGCCCCCACACCGTAATCGGATGCATCTGTGGCAAGTATCAAGGGGAGGTTTGGAGTGTATGGCATGAGGCATGCTGCGGACTTGAGCTGCTGTTTAAGGGTGTGGAATGCGGTCTCGCAAGCTGGGATCCAACGGAACGGGACATTCTTGCGACAGAGGTGGTACAGGGGTGCTGCCACTTGTGCTGCTGAGGGTATAAATTTTCTGTAGTATGAAATCTTGCCTAAAAAAGATTTCAACTGATGTAGATCCTGAGACCGAGGTAAGTTGGAAATAGCGTCCACATAGGAAAATGCTGGGGAAATGCCTTCCTGAGCGATGTTGTGACCCAGGTAGGAAATGGATTGTTGAAAAAAATTGACACTTGGAAAGGTTGCATTTCAATCCTGCTGCACGGAGGCGGAGGAAGAGTAGGCGGAGGTTGGTCATGTGTTCGGCAGCGGAGGGTCCCGTGACGACTATGTCGTCGAGATAGTTGATGCATCCCGGAATATCCTGGAGAAGTTGTTCGAGATACCGTTGAAAAATCGCTGGAGCACTGGCAAAGCCGAACATGAGCCGGTTGAGTTGGAAGAGGCCAGAGGGAGTGTTGATGACTGTGTATTGTCGGGACTGGATATCCAAAGGGATTTGAAGGTATGCTTCTGCCAGGTCAATTTTTGTAAAGTAGGTACCTCCTGCTAGTTTACGGAAGAGGTCGTCCGGTCTCGGAAGTGGATAGTCGTCTACCAGCAGATGCGGGTTGACGGTGGTCTTAAACTCACCACAGAGACGTAAGCGGCGTCCTGGCTTCTGAACTATGACAAACGGCGTGGCCCAGGGGCTGAACCGCACTGGCTGGAGGATCCCTTCGTCTTGGAGACGTTGAAGTTCTTCCTGAAGTGGTTGTTGAAGCGCTACGGGTACCTGGCGTGCCCGGAAGTATCGAGGCCGTACGTCCGGCACGAGTTGGAGTGATGCTTCGAAGTCCTTTGCACAGCCGACGCCTGGTGAGAACAGGTCCTGAAACTCGGTGCAAAGGGCGTCCACTTCAGGAAAAGGAACATGCTGAGATACGAGGTGTATGTTATCCTCAATTGAAAATCCGAATAAGCGGAAAGCGTCCAGTCCAAATAAGTCTGCTGTGAGAGAACTGTTAACTACTAAAAAGGGGACTGAACGATGTACAGACTTATACATGACGTTTGCTGTGAATTGTCCCAGGAGTGCTATTTCCTGTTTGTTGTATGTCAGGAGGCGTTTGGGGGCCGGCGAGAGGGGGGGGCGAGCCAATTTGCACATAAGTAGTATAATTAAGCAATGAGACTGCTGCTCCTGTGTCGACTTGTAGGCGCAGGGGCTTGCCATTGACCGTAACGTCAATAAAAAGTTTGGATGCTGTGGAAGTGTCTACCTGATTGATATCCATAGGTGCGCCGCTCAACCTGTCTTGGTAAGACCCTGGGCGGCGAGAGCCGGGATTGGCATTGGTGGTGTTGGTGCGGCAGACGGACGCCAGGTGTCCTTCCTTGCCGCAACGTGAGCATTCAGCCCAACGATCCGGACAATTTTCCCTCTCATGTGCTGAATAACAGGCGGGGCAGGAGGGTAGGCGGAGCGGGCTGCGGCGTCGGCGCTGCGGGATCCGCTGCTGCTGCAAGACTTGGTGCCCCTGCCGGAACGGGCCGGTTCGATGTGCTTCTGAAGGAAGCGGTCCCCGGTTGTGGTGTCGGGAGGAGCGCGACTGGGAGCTCTGGATGGCGGCGACGTCCTGTGTGTCCTCTAACGTCGGTTCGGATTGCGGCCACATCCGCCCAGGACTCCAGGCGGCGATCTGCGGCCGTAGATATTCGAATT